>JAVJIF010010031.1:0-134003 GCA_038442645.1 Agave tequilana
TATGCTCCTCAGAACTTCAATATACGTGAAAGAACATTAGAAAGTAACAAAAACCCCACATCCATTATGTATTATTTTAGGAATATGTATTTGAGAGAAGATCTCGTGACATACCAACAGGAATAAAACAGAGCATATCCTCAAACTAAATAACACCAGACAACTACCAAAAATTAAACCAGAACTCTCAACGTGGAGCAGAAGATGATTCAAAAGAGAATATATGTACTTCTTCATCCCATAGTTCAGGTAAGCTTTAGGAGTTGAACGTCATGTTACCATTTACGTCTCAGTGGCTAACATAACATGGCTCAGAATCAACAAGAGCCTCACTAAAGAAAACCCCATTTCCACTCACAATCCATATTCTTATGTGATCTCAAGACTGCATATACAACATAAAACAGTAAACATACATGACCATCATGTGCTACATCAACCATTTATGCCATGACCCAAAAAACCTGCAGCATTGCAGCTCACTGGTGCTGCTGCTGTTGCGGAGGCTTGATGGTAAGCTCGGCTCGTAAGTGTAGGATTCCATTGATGAAGTACAGGCTGTCTTCAGCCATGAACGACGTCCAAGGGATTGCAAACAAATTCCGGTATCCAACTGCTTTCCACCAGTAAAGGTGTAGTTCCCCTTGTACTTGCTCACAAAATCTCCTGCTGGCCTAGTCCTTGCAGCGAATTCGTATTCGACTGTGAAGGTAACAGAGCCCTTCTCTTGCATCCCCAAGAAGAGGCCAAAGCAGTGGAACGAGCTCTGTTGATCCATATTGCAGTGGGCTGATAGGAAGAAACCCTGGCCACCCAAGTGAAATGCCTGGGAGTAGACCCGGCCTCCAGGGAAGAGGTTTGCACACTCCTCCCTCTTGAGATCAAGATACACAATGCACTGGGGATGGGGCTGCTCAAATTCCACCACCTTCACTGGCCGATACTTGTAGGCACGCTCTATGTACCGACGGGGAGCTGCTAGCTCTTCTGAGGCGAGGGCTCTCTGCCGATGTGGGGTTTCGGCCTTGAAGAAGAGGGCCTCGAGAACCACCTTCGAGGAGATCTCATGGTCCAAGTCGTTGCATGTCAGGACCTTCCTCAGTTTCCTGCAGGTCATATATGGGAATCGAATGAGGCGACAAGGCGGGACCCTAATATCTCCCTTCTTCCTCGCCTTCGGATATTGAGCCCGAGCCCACTTGAGTACAAAGTCGTAGACTGCATCTTCTGATGCTACTTGGAGGTTGTCGCTGCTAAGGATCGCCTCGATGCCAGCGAGAGGAAGATTCATCACTTCATCTTGGAACCTGATGGTCAAATAAATCATGTTGAAGATGGAGTGTAGAGGAATGTTTCAGTTATCGCATGGTTACAAATATTAATTCAGATGAGTCAAACTCACTTGGTTATATCACGGTATTTATTGGCGAGGAATTCTCTGGCCGCATCAGTCAAAGGCTGAACAGCTGAGGCCATTGAGACACTGGAAGGGAGATCCAAATAGAGCAGAGCAGATTCTGTAGTCATGGATATACCCCTTAATAACTGACTGCAGTACCTCATGCAAGAAGCAACCTCAAATTTATCAGCAGCCATCAGCACATCCAGCACAAGGGGAGCTGAGGTGGTTGACAGTTTCCCACTGTACATGAAACTCAGAAGTTCCATGAGAGCCGCCTCCTCTGTTTCAAGAAAAAAGATAAATGAGTTGCACTTACCTTGAAGAAGAGCATACTTAAAAACAAAAAACTTGTATTCTTCTTGTGCAGGCCATGCATAAAAGTAAAAACACATGATTGACACAAAAAATGAAGAGACGAGGGAGCTATGGATGACAATGTGCCTATGGAGTCCGGGACCTACACGATTTCAAAAAAAAAAAAAAAAAAAAATCACATAATGCAGTGGTTGGAGAATATCTGCATGTTTGGTGGTGGGTTTTAAAGCGATGTCAGTATCCAATGCTTGGGCTTAAATTGAATTTTGAAACTAAGCTCCAATCTATCACTTATCTATCTATTTTAACTAAAGACCCGTGAGGCCAATGGGTCTGATGCCCTCTCTTCCACCAAGTTCCTTCACGAAATTGAAGGAAGAGATTCCACACCCCTCTTCCTCTACGTTTAGTTTAGGCTTCCAATCCATCCGAGACAACTTTTTATCTCCTTCTTGTGTCTTTCTTCCATTATCCTTCTTTCATTATTCCATCTTCATACTTCCTCTAAAATCTTCCCCAAGCATACTCCTAGCTAACTCTAATCATTCAACCCTACGGCTAAGTCACTTAGTTTCTCATCCTCCTAAAACCTCACACCACTGACATAGACGTCATCCTATAATAACCTTAAGATTAATCACACACACTAGGGTCTTTCTCATATGTATCCTCAAAATTTTCTTTATTATCAAATTTACCCCCAAATCTTCATAATATCTTTATTACCCCTTAAATCTTTAAAACTTCCAAATTACCCCCAACATTCAGTTTTCTAACAGCAGCTGAGCAAAATTACTCCCTTCCCCAAGTCTCTCTCTATTCTGTTTTAAATCCCAATGTCTCTCCCTCCCTCCCTCTTTTCACTAAGTTCCCAACGGAGGAGGAGGCGGAGGCGGAGGCAATTGAGGCGGATGAGAAGACAGAGGCAATTGAGGAGTGGGTGTGTGTAGGAGAGGGGGTTTGTGAGGCATTTTTGAGATTTCACATTTTTATAATAGAAAATTGAAAAATATTCTTTTTAGATTCTTTGAAACCAACGATGAGGGTAATTCTGATATTTTTAAAGATTTTTTTTTTTGGGGGGGGGGGGGTGGGGGGTTAACAAAGATATTATGAAGATTTGGGAGGTAAATTTGAAAATCCGGATGATATGGGGGTGTACATATGAGAAAGGCCCTACATACTAACCTAAAACTTATTTCTCTTGGAAAGAATACATATTTATATTTCATTATTTTCTCATTTTTCTGTTTTGGCGCTCTGTTATCATTTTGTGAAGATAAATAATATGATGCTGATGCCGATGTATGCTATGATGTGATTGACCATTGATGTTTGTTGATCTTCTATCTATCTAATAAGACGGGTCATCATCTACTGTAGCTCATTCAAACACTGCACATGCTCCATTTCCAGCGCTATTATCATGAAAGTAGACATCAGGCTCACCCATCCTTCTCGCAGTTGGAGCCACATGCTAATGGAGTTACATGGAAGTTCCGACTTCATCAAACCAAACAGTTCTAGGCACAGTAGTGGCAGCGAGCTTACTACAAAACATGGCTTAGGAAGCTTGCAGTGAGTTGAGCCTTTTTACCTGTTCAGTTAAAATATCTTGGTTATTAACATATCCGTAATCTATTCTTTCATTTCTACCAATGGTACCTCATCAATTCCATTATCCTTCTCGTCCTTCAAGACCATACCAAAATGGGTTTGGCAAATAGGACCAGAGGTCGAAGTATTACTTGATTTTGAGAAGAATACATAGAAAAGATATCCAGTAGCCAAATGTGTTGGATTACTGTCGATCCTGACACCAAATATGCGAGACTGTTTCTCTGGTCAGTGTAAAATGACCTGGTTATTACGTATTCATAATCTTACATGATTTTATTCTCTATTGCCACCTCATCAATTCCATCATCCTCCAAGCCCAACCAAAATGGGTTTGGCTATGACAACATGGCACTTAAGGTTGAAGTATAATTCATTTTTCAAAAAAAACCATATAGAAATTATATCTAGGAGGGACTAACCAAATTTGCTTGACTGTGTCTATCCTGACACTAACAGCTGATGCCAAGGTCCACAAGGACAGGATAGAGGTAACATGGTAAGCTGTTAGCAATCATATCAGATAGAAAGATCCCACTTTAGCTTGGCACTGGTAAGCTATGGAGTAGAGCAGTGTTCTAAAAATCGTTTCATTATTCGTATAGTCCAACACTGAATAATGATTAATCGGATTAATCGTTTTTGAAAATTTAATATATTTAATTATATTTATATACAGCTACATATGAATATATACAGTTAATTGTTGAAAATACTTAAATATTATACAAGACAATATCCTAGATGTGAAGTTATAAACCATGATATGATGAACAAGACAATATGAATAAATAGTAAAAAAAGAAGAAGTAAAAAAACTTATCTCTTTACATTAGTAATCCAAGATTTCAAATTTTGCAACATAAATATAAATCAAAGAACTTACTTATAAAATAAGATAAATAAAAAATTAGTCAATTTATCAATTAAAATAATGAACTTTAAAGAATGATGGAGAAAGATTGCTAAATAAGTTAATTTGAAAAATAATCAAAAATAATTAAATATAAGTATCACTTTATGCAAAATATAAAATAATAAAATATCATAATTCATCTACTATTTAATAAGTAACAATTCATCTACTATTTAATAAAAGATCATTATCAAATCATCAACATTACAACATAAACTACTTAGCGATCCAACACACACTAAGTAAAGTTTTTCAAATAAAAAATATATGAAATACCTAAATGATTAATCGGGGATTAATCAGATTAATCGGGGATTAATCGGGAATTAATCGTTTTGGACCCGATTAATCGCCCGAGCGCATAATCGGAGAGCGATTAATGTAATATTAAGCGGGCTATCACCGAATAGGATTAATCGGCCGATTAATCCGATTTTTAGAACAGTGGAGTAGAGATGGGAGATATGGGAACCAGGGTTAGAGTATCGACTCAGCAGGTAATGGAAGAATGTACAGATGCATAAGATTCTATGTCAGATCTGCAAGAGGAATGAAACAACCAATAGCATATATGAATACAGCAACAAATTGATTGAGGGATGAGTCAGGAAAATAGAAGCATACAGGGTGTCTTTTGAAAACCATAATATGAGAACTAAAATGTGCCATCTCCACATTCACTGATCATATCATAACTATAAATCCACATCTGCTACAACCAACTACATTCTTGATGCACTTACAAGGGAGTGAGATCAAGTGCCTAATGCTGATACTAGGCTTATTAAAAACCGCCTTGCATGCCTAAGGCTAAAAGGACTCCGGTTACCGATTTAATTTATAACTAAAAGGTTGTCAGGATTATTTAGTAAATTAAGGTTTACAATTTACTACATAACCGATTATCATACAGTAATTCACCATGATTTAACAAGTCGTATAAAATTATGGCTAACTTGTAATATATATCTAGTAATCAACTTTTTCTGTATTTTTGTTGTTTTAGATCAATTTTTTTATTGATTGTTTAGATTTTAGTTATTAATTCTTCCAACATTTAAAGATTTACTGACTAAAATTATGAGTCTTTTGAAACATAACTAGAAATCTTAAGCTATACTCAGAAGTGACCATGAAGTTTCAAAGTTTTCTCATATCTGTGTATTGTAATATAAGCCTCTCTAGTATAACAATTAATCATAACCTCAAATAATAAAACAATTATCTACAAAAATATTATATTGACTGCATATTGACGCAAACTTATTCCAAGCAATTGTTGTGGTCGCATATAGCAGCGCAGTTTGTTTTTTTGTTATGTATCACGTGCCTCCTTAACATTGTTGCTTGTTAAACTACGAAGTACCACATCTTTACTCATACTCATAGTTACAAAATACAATTACAAAAGACAAACGAATCTCTCCTTTTATAAACCTCACACGAGCAAATCCTGCTCAAACTACAACTAGTAATATTACGAGGACTATAAAACTCCAAACACTATTAAGACTCCATAACCGAACTTACCTATTATATCTAGCATTGCTACAAAAACATTTTTTAAAATTATTACATGATGCACAGATGATATCCGGAGCCATGAGCACGACAAATTACATGCAAAATCATGCTTTCAGGAAATTATCAGTCATCAGAGAGACTATATCCAGCTAGCATAGAACTGCAGCTAGTCATTTCATGTCAACATTTTTGCTGGAATGATGCTCCTTACACATTAGGGAGTCTTGGAACTGAAGTTAAATAACAAAAACACAATAATTATTTCGAAATTACCTGAAGCAGTGATTCTTAAGGTGGCATGCCGCTGGTCAGATTCTCGCATCCCATTTGAGAAAAGCTATACAGTAAACAAATAAAACAATGTTTTGTGAGTATATAACAATGTTTTGTGAGTATACCATGAGAGAATTAAGAAATACGATGTCATATACAAGTTAATCTCTTGCCTTGTAAAAAAATGGGCTTTTTGCAGCTAATATTGCAGAACTGATGAATATTGGTTTTTCTCTCAAAACTGGCGAGCAATCCATATTCCACGAAGAATCACTTTGTAAAGGCTCATCACCTGGAAAGCGAAAAGAAACAAACACCACAGCTTAGAAATACATACATATTATGAAGTCCCAACTACGAAAGGGCTGCAACTTCAATACAGCAGTGGAAAAAAATAGAAGTCTACATAAATTTACATTGGCATGCACCAAGGAACAAGGAAAGGCAGGCATGCGCCATATAGAGCAATGGCAAAAGGTAAAGAATCTTTAGTTGCACTCTTTGGGCAAACAAAATAAAACTAAAACAACCACATGCCTAATATGGAACATGGAGAATGAAATTGATGCAGAAAACAGACGACTAAGGAAAAAAGAATAAAACGTGCCAGACCACTGCAACAAGGCTCATAAACCAATGAGAGGTTGCTGCAGCAGCTAGTTTCTCATGCTTTGATCATCTGATTTCCAGTTCATCCCTTAGCAAATACCACTAAAATATTAAAAAAAAAACTAAATTTATGGTATATATTCATTAACAAAAGCGAGACACAGTCTGTGGTTCTTTTTTCCTCCAGGTGTGACACCAATTATCCTCAGGCTCACGCATATGCATGCATGTCTTAATCATTATGTTGTTACCAGTTTACTTGCCCGTCCAATTTGCCTGAATGAATCTTTGTCAATATGCCAAAATACATAAACATGAGGAGAGGATAATAGATTTCCTCTTCATTGCAAGCAACACGAGGAAAGGACAAACTAGATTTCCTCTTAATTGTAAGCAAGACAATAATTTATTATAATCAATTGATTCAGAATGGTAAACCCAACAAAAAAGAAATCCAATTTACAATTTACAGTTTATCATATAGTTTCGATATTCAATAATATAACATAAATGAGTAATAAAAATGATCAACTTATACACTAGGATTGCATGTAATTTTGCCTACTTTTCGAAAAGGTAAACAGGCTTTTCAACACAGCCTGCCTAGCCAATTCTGCAATTTGTCAACATAGATAACGACTGGTATTACAACAGGGACACGAGATGTCCAGACATATTAACTCTCCAACGTGGGGACAGCTGTTTATATATTTTGTTTGAGAGAGAGAGAGATGGCATACATATTCATACATACACACATAAATACATACATGAACTTCAATCAGAATATGTTTATAAAGTTTATGCAAATTAAAAGTAGGCATATAACGCACATTGTGTTGATGCCAGACACGAATGGAGATAATAAGTAGGCATTTAACTTTATTGTATATCATAAAAAAAAAAAATCTAATAATACATAAAGCTTAGGCATATTCTTTAGGAAAATAAGATTTAACTTTATGGATAATAGGCTATGTTGCACGGACACAACATCATTGAAATGAACACGGCACGTGGACATGCAACAAATTCTTTAAAATACACACGACACGTGTGCACACGTGCCGTGACACACGTATCGGACACGTTTCAGACATGACACAGCTCCATGATAGAAGTGTCCGTGCCACATAAGACATATGCATACAACATGTGCCAAGCTGATATTGGATTAGAATAGAGACAAAAAAGTTACAAGGGACAAATGTCCTACTCCTACAAATCATAGTTTCAATAATTACATTGATCTCACAAGAAAAGACTCCAACTAAATAGTAGAAACTTGAGAGTTAGAGACAGGCTCACAGAACCATGATATATGCTTGATCATTATATCTAAAAGGATAGATCTCAAACTTAGTTTTCTACATAAAGGTTCCAGTCATTTTATAAACCTAAGACAATATAAAGTCTGGAGAGAGCAATGTATTAACCTGTTGGAGATTCGACCATTGCAACCGTTTCCCCATCATGGTTTTCATATGCTATGGCATCCTCTGTATCAGGCTGGTTACAGTTAACTATGTTGTCCGAATTGTGGACATCAAATTCAGCAGCTAAATAAAGCAGCATAGTGAATGTTAATTAGGAGCAAATTCTGCACAATAAGAAACCAAAAGATATGACGCAATAAAAATGGAATGCAAGTCAAGGACAAGCAAAGTTAACAAGAACCATGCATTTGAAATTGTGCATAAAGAATCCACAAGCAAAAAATGTGCAACAGGTTAGATTTACTAAACAATCGCTTGGAGAAAAAAGAGCACCAAATACATTTTTCAGGCACTTATATGTCACTTGAAGAAACTAATTAGGAGTATAAAATATATATATATAAATCATGTCAAGAAAATGAAAGACAATAGTATGAGTAATATCACCTTCCAACTTAATCAAAATATGATGAAATCTGAGCCAACTGTGAACATGAAGACATACGGATGCTTGTTGGGCATCCTTAAACATCATATTCTAAGATGAGATTTTCACCCTAATGAACAGGATGCCACAAAAAAAAATTAGCACTGGAATGCCATATAGAACATAACAGTCTTTTTAAACAGTTGGTAGGTTGTCTAGGTGCCAAGGGGGCACCTAGCTCCTGTAGCCGCTTGAGCACCACCTAAACCACTGAGGCAGCCGCCTAATCAAAGTTCCTTGAAGTTTGAACCACTTAAGCAACTGTATAGGTGGCTTTTACGAAATAGGAAGATAAATAAATTAATGATTAGTGTTGAATGGTAGAATTCATACAGGTAAAAGTTTGCATTGAGCACACAAAATTCATCCTACCCCTTTTGCACCCCAAGCTAGCATGCCAACAACTAAGATTTTAATAGGGGGTGCCAAATGATGGAAACTGAGGGTCCCATATTGGATAATAAACAAATTTGATGTTAAATGAAGCAGATACCATTTATCATAGCAAAAGAAACATAGCACACATACATATGTGGTTTTTTTTTTTTTAAACCCAATTCTTCCCCATTCAAACCCACTGATGGGCCATTTAGATAAAGAAAATGATGGCCACTCACATGGTTAAAAATTTTCGTTGATAAATATGTAACTGCATTATGTAATGCATATAAACACCAAAGAGAAATGATCCTAAGTTTCTTCCCTGTGCATCAATTAAGCACAGATTGGACAAGTTGTTTAGATCTATGGGATATAATGTTTAAAATCCAACAAATTTGGTGTGTAAAGGTTTTGAAGTATTTAAAAAGCAACATATTCCTTTTGTGTCAAAGAATAGACCCCTCCATGCGTATTCTTCTTCAATCCCTACTTCCACCGAATCTCGTGCAACAGGAACCATCCGACTTTTTTTTCATTGTGCTCAAAGTTTGGCTTCGAACTCTATATGATGCCTCTAAACTGATGTAAAAAAATCTGCTGCTTTCCGAATTCAATTATGCACTAATTGATGCATACATTGAGTTTTGGTTTTTAAAACCTCTAAAAATATTATAGGTGAAACTTTAAATATGCTGGAGATGAAATTTGAGCTCTGTCACTCTACGTGAATATGGAGGATATGCTTCCAGTTCCAGGTCACGAAAAACCTCTGCGCGTGGTTGTGTGCATGTTTCTATGTATTTATACGTGTTCTTCCCTGTAATTTGTATACATATTCGTCTTTATTAACACGTATATGCATGTGCCTACATGCAATATCCTAATGTAATCTACCCAAACAAACCTAAGTGGTAAAGGGTCAGATATTTTTATCAAGCAACAAAATGAATAACGTATTTAAGGTTTAAAAATAAACAAATAAGAAAACTGTTATAATTTATGTACATAACAAATAAAGATGGGCTAAGGGTCTCCTATGCTACAAGCGGAAGACTTAACAGGCTGAAATAGTGTGACTTCCTAGACTCAGGAGATATACATGGTTAAGATAGTCCACCAACAGTCTGCTTTGTGTCCTCTTGCAGGAAGCAAACCATCCGGCTTGCCAAATGTGAGAGATAGTTTGGCTTTATCAGGGACAAGCCATGATAGAGTTTTTTGAAGTAAATGTCTTGCATCTAGTCGAATGTGGAAAATCAGCTGGTCGATTAATTTCATAAGTTCTGTTTAAAGGAACAAACATAGTACTAGTCTCATATTGAACAGGGAGATAAAGTGATGGTTAAATAATTTTGGGACAAGACTTCACTAGGGATTCCCCTTTTGGATCAAGTTCGGTTCAACCTATGAATGAGTCCATCTCGATGTATCAGTCCCACATCACCCTAATAGAGCTACTTTTCTTCATTGAATTCAATGTTTCACACATTTCAACATCACACAACTATTATATAGCCTTGGTGGAGTGGGCTTTCTTGCATCAAGTTGCCTGAGCCGACACCAGTAAGGGTTGATATTAGGTTAATAGCTAATTTTAAGAATTGATAATTATTTCCTAGGGCTTCCTTCACTGAATCACTTATGCCCCATAGCTGTCCCTATTCTAAGGAACAGGCTTGAGAGGGATGAAGGAAAAAAAATGTAGAAAATTGCAGGATATCTTCAAATACAAGTTTTTCAGTCTTTGAACATAATCCAATAAATGACTGTTACATGGTTGAGAACAAAAGTCGTGGCCTTTAACTTAAGCACAGGCTGATCTGTCTCTTGAAACATTCTCAAATCTAGACATTTCAAAACCCATCGTCGTACCACAAGGGAATGCTTGATATAGTTACAGATCATGTCTTGAATACCTTTCAAGTCTTCATGATTATTGCAGACAGCCAAAAGAAGATGAGGAAACAATCTGTAGTGAGTTTAACTAAGTCAGCGAATACTTTAATCAGTCGGGTATCAATTTCCCAAGAACTCTTTGTTAAATGCTGTAACCAATTAGTTGTAAGAATTTGTGAGAACATTCCAGCAATCCCTACAATAACATTCTAAACGAATTCCATTTCAAGTCTTCATTTTCAAAATATATAATGATAAAATATCACTAATCTCTGACAACACATTCTATTCAATAAAATCAGATTAAATCGTCATAAAAGACCCACTTTTTAAGGATCTCCACTACCAATTGCATTGCTTAAGCCCTAATTGTCAAACTATGATGACAAGACATTAGCCAAGTCCTAATCGCTTGAATTTTACATTTTTCCTACAAACCCCCAAATCAATCACCAATTCAACAACCTCGCATCACATCGCAACCAAAATCCAACAAAAAAGATAATCAAAACAATACCTTTCTCCTTCTTGATGTCCTCCCTCCTCCTCTTGCGGTGGCGGGCCCAGTCGGCGATGCTGCTGCACCCCTCGCCATCCGACTTGCTCTCGGCCGCCCCCGCCACGATCTCGATCCGCAGCACGCGGTCCGAGAAATTGCTGGAGTTGAAGGCGAACTCGAAGTTGTTGCTGTGATCGCTGCTGCTCGAATGAGATAGATCCATGACCGCTCGCTGCTGCTGCTGCTGCTGGCTGTTGTCGTTGCGATCCAAGAGATCTGCTCTCATCCCCTTCCCCCTTCGAATCCCTCGATCATCACGAACATCAAACCCCAACAACAAGCAAGCCAGCCAGCGATCCCAAACCCTAGCCCCAGCCCTAAAATTTTCGAATTCAATTTGAAGAAGAGAAGGCCACGAGAAGAGAGACCGGAGAGAGAGAAATCGGACACCGCTCTAAATAGCAAACGCATTTAGAGAGAGCCACGTACTACACGAGGGGTCATAGCAGCGATTTTTTGACGTCACATATCCAGAAGCCCCGAGAATTTAAAACAGCCACTGTAATCTGGGCCCAGAAGAGTGGGCCCCTTATATGGGTGAAAAAGTGGGTACATAAGAACTGGATAATAGATGGACGGTCAGTAATTTTAGTATAGAAAATAGTTTTCACAATCTTTTATTGTATTTTCAAAATATTTAGATAGTGTTCCCCACAATTTTCGCTTTTGTAGTGAAATTATTTTATTGGCGGGGTCTGAGAAAGACGTTGAGGTCCCCCAGAATTTGTGAGGGCTATCGCGGCGGGACGACCTATAACACCCAATTTTCAGAATATGTAATTAGTTGTGTATTCAGATTTTTCAATCATATTTTTCAATTTAGTTCCTGTATTTGTTTTTTTTATGATTATTTATGCGACCGTTTTGCATGGGATCCGGATTCATGAACTCGAAATCCGTCCTAATCTGAACCGGAGACCTGATCCTAATGTATTGCTCGATTTGGTCCTTCTGGTAGTCAGATTTGACCGATTTCAGTTTCAAACATCATTTTTCAATATTTCTAGATTTTTCATGATTTTCTGAAATTTTTCCTAATTAATTTGTAAAATCTTCAAAATAGGTGTCGACCGTATCACTAGCCGATTCCAGAATTTTTAACTAACAATCGGATTAAATCTCTGAATTCCGCTTTCACATTGCTACTTAGAATCACATTTTCTACTTTAATGCATTTTCTGAGATTTTTCTGAATTTGTCAAAATTCGACCGGTATTGGCGTCAACCAGTATCGTTGGTCGATTCCAGGATTTTTAATTACAAATAGAGTCAAATTTTTAAAATCGGCTTCCACATTATTTCTTAGAATCATATTTTCTACATTGAATGTATTTTTAGAGAATTTTCTGAATTTATCAAAACTCGGCCGAATTTGGTGTCAGCCAGTATCGCTGATTGATTTTAAGATTTTTAATTTGAAAATAAAATTTTATTTCTGAAAATGAATTTCACACTATTCTTCAGATTGATGTTTTCTACTTTCGGGTATTTTTGAGGATTTTTCTGGTATGGTCAATTTTTCTGACATTAAAATAATATTATATTTATTTAGAATCTTCCCCTTCCTTCTTTTCTTTTTCTTTTCTTTCCCTCGTCCCATCACCGGCGCCCACATGGGACCCGTCCCATTACCACAAGCCCCCCATCACACACTCTCTCTTACTTTTCTTTTCCTTTTCCCTTTTTTCTTTCCTTTTTTTCCTTCTTCTTTCTCTTCTTCTTCTTTCCTTCTTTTTATCTCCCTCTCCTTCTCCCTGGCGACCGCCGCCCAGGTCAGTGGCGCTGCCGCCACGCCACCAACACACCGACGACCTCCCCCAACTCCGGCGAGCCCTTCTCCTTCTTCTCTTTCTTTTTCTTTTTCTTCTTCTTTCCTTTTTCTTTTCCTTTACTTTGTCTCTTCTCCTTCTTCTCTTCTTCTCCTCCTCCTCCTCCTCCTCTTCTTTCTTCCTCCCTCCTCCAGATTACCGTTGTGGAACCTTAGCCGCCTCCCCCTCTCTTTTTCTTCCCCTTCTTCTTCTTCTTCTTTCTTTTCCCTTTTTCTTTTTCTTTTTCTTTTTCTTCCCTTTTTCCTCACTCTCCATCTCTTCCTCTGCCATCGGCGCCGGCAACCACCGGCCGGCCAGGCTGGCCGGCCACTTCTCCCCCTCTCTTTTCTGCCCTCTTTCTCCCCCTCCTCTAGTTCTCTCTTTCTCTCCCCCTCCACTCACTCTCTCCTCTCTCTTTCCTTCTCCTCTCTCTTATCTCTTTCCCCCTCTCTCATCCCTCTTTCTCACTCCTCCCTCTTTCTCTCTCTCCTCTGTCTGAGGAGCGTCGGCGGCCAGGGCCGCCGCCGGCCACACATCCTCCCCCCTTCTCTATTTCTCTCTCTATTTCTCTCTTTACCTATTCTCTCTCTTACTGTTTCTCTCTCTATCTCCCTCTCTCTCTGTCTGAGGACCATCGGCGGTCAGGGCCGCCGCAAGCTACCTCTGGCTGGCCATGGTCTGCCACCACTCCCCCTCTCCATTTTCTCTTTCTCCGTCTCCCTCTTTCTCTCTCATGCTCTCTTTCCCTTTCTATGTTGTTCTCTCTCTCTCTTCATCTATCTCTATTTTCTCTCTACAAAAAATCTCTCTCGGAGTGATGATGAGTTTGCCCGACCGCATGTGCACGTGTTTTAGGGATTTCAGGATTTTACGGTAATTTTTTGATACTTTTAGGCAAGTGTTCGCGCCTTTCTGCGTTTCCTCGCTTCGACGGGTGAATTATATTCGTGTATGTGTATTACTGAATTATAACTGTATTGTGGACATACTGATTGTATCAGCGTATTGTGTTGTATCGGTGTGGGTGTGTATATTCTGTGGACATGTGTATTGTGTTGTGCCATGTGACGAATGATTGTACTAGTGTATTTTTCATTCCTGTATATTTATACTGCATGTGATGTTATTACTGCGTGGCCGACCCTTCGTGGTCGTTTAGCTTCTGGATTCTACCCTCAGCCTTTCGGCTTCACCACTCCACTGTAGTTTAGATTATCATGTTTATATATGTGTGCTTGCGTGGTACTAACATCTCCTGCATGTAATATACCCAGCCTCCGGGCTGCGTTTAGCGTCCAGGCTTTCTATACCCAACCCTCGGGTTGCGTTCAAACTTCAGGCTCTCATGCTCCGCATGGTAAGCAAGCCTAGCGCTCATCGCTCTATCACTAACTTCGTTCGAGTGTAATTACGCCGCGAGCAATTGTTGTACGTTATCGGGGCTTCGCCGCGAGCGGTAATTACACCGGGCGTGATAGTGTTTAGCGCTGTGCGTTAGGCCCACTCCAGCTTGTCTAGTTCCGCTTGATTGTTCGCTTATATGACCGCTTACCTTTTTCTGTCTTGCTCAACCTTCGGTTTCAGCACACTACTGATAGTTTAGTTACTACTTGTTACATGCGTGTGTTTGATACTAAAACTTTTGCAGGTATCTACTTGACCTCCTGGCTCTTCAGCTTTTATGGGCTTTTTACCCACTTTCTCAAAAGAGGAGTGCGTTCAGACCATCAGGTCTTTTAGCTACGCCTGGTAGGCAGACCTGGCGCTCAGCGTTTTGCCGCTAACTCTGTTTGAGCGTAACTATGCCGTGAGCACGGCTACACCACACACGGTAGAATAGCATACGCTCGCTCCGTCGTATGCGTTTAGCCATGCCATGCACGATAACCACGTCGAACATGATGGCGTCTAGTGATGTATCTTAGCTTCGCTACAGCCCGCTTAGCTTCGCTTGAATGTACGCTTGCTTGCATGCTCGCTTGTCTACTTGATGATTCTACTAATTTCCTTTCCTTGATGGTTGTGAAGAGTTTGAAAATTATATTTATACTGTTTTTCAAACTGTATCATTTTTCCTGTACTCGTACCGATCCCCTGTATCGGTACTGTTTCTTGTATTTGTACCGATCCCCTGTACCGGTACTGTTTTTCTGTATTGAATATACCCGCATGCTATCACCTGACCCCTGCATGTTATCACTTGACACATGTTTAATATCACTTATCACCGGCCATCTTACTACTTGCCATGTGATTATCATATTTCGGGAATCCTGCCCGCTATCTTGTATTATATATACAGTTACTTGTATTTCTAGTACTTATGTACTCCTGTAATTCCTAAACCTATCTTGCCTACTACTCCTGTAATATGATAATTACATAATAATAAACTATAAAAAGACTAACTTACATCAGGTAAGGGAAAAACTGATGGACTTTAAGTGGTGAATATGTTTATAGTGGTATTAGGTATGTTGTACAACTCTAACTTCCGGATCTACCTGAGGGTTTCTAGGAATCCGAGGGGAGCGCTGACTCCATACCTCCTGTTATATTTCTGAATAGGCATAATATAAGACCCACCTTTGTTCGGTACGGAAAGAGATTTGCCGTAAATTTCCTTGAATCAGTTGAAAGATTACAACAAAACAATATTCCGACTACAAGGGAGGGAGGATGCTTGAGTCTTCCCTTTGTTTAAGGCTGGGTTCTTCGTGTGGCGATGGAGAGTGAATCTTGTTCTCCGTTGACCAGATGACCGTCCTGGACCGTCGGGGGTCTTCTCTTCGGCCGGTAGGGGAGTAACTCAGCTCCGTCTACCAAACTCTCAAAGAGGAGGTAAGCGAAGAGCGGTTAGTACTCAGTAAGCCTGCTGAAGAGTCTTCTCTCTTGTTGGTGTCGTGCTTCTCTCAAAATCTCCGACCTTTGGATTTAATTTGCTCGCCCGACCCTTCTCTGATTCTGGATTCAAGAATGCCCGACCCCTCTCCCTTTGGATTTAATCAATCGACCCTTCCTTCATAGCCAACAGGGCTATTTATAGGGGTCTTAAGGGGTGATCGTGCCCCCTAAAAATGCGCCTGAATGAGGGGCCGTTACCCGCTATACGCGCGGTAACTGACCTCCACGATCTGGGGCGGTTGCAACTGAGACGCGGGCTTTGAACCGACGCGCCTTGATGCTGAGACGCGGGCTTCAGGCCGACGCGCCTTGATGCTGAGACGCGGGCTTCAGGCCGACGCGCCTTGATGCTGAGACGCGGGTTTTGAACCGAACGCGCCTTGAAGTTGAGACGCGGGCTTCGGGCCGACGCGCCTTGATGCTGAGACGCGGGCTTCAGGCCGACGCGCCTTGATGCTGAGACGCGGGTTTTGAACCGAACGCGCCTTGAAGTTGAGACGCGGGCTTCGGGCCGACGCGCCTTGATGTAGAGACGCGGGCTTTGAACCAAACGCGCCTTGAAGTTGAGACGCGGGCTTCGGGCCGACGCGCCTTGATGCTGAGACGCGGGCTTCAGTCCCTTGCGTCTAATGTTTAAGACTGCTTCTTTGATGGCTTGCCTGGTTAGTCATTTTTAGACAGCCTACAGAACCCCCTCCAAAGTTTCCGATATTCCGCAGTTGAATGGGACGGATTTCGGAATACTTTGGACTTAAACCGCGTTCGCCTTTGTGACTGGACTGTTGATGCTTCGGGTTTGACCTTATCCGAATTGGTCTTCGTGAGTGTACTGTTGAACTCTTAGAAGCCATCAGAGTCGATCGTGTTGAGTGTCTAGATACACAGCCTAGACCTCCCCAATTGCTTTTAGTCTGTCACGGGTGCGTTTTTGGCTGGGAGTAGTTGGTTGTCTGTTGGCGCCAGTGTACTGTTGAACTGTCTTGCAGACGCATAAGACTGGACGCAGGCTCCTTTTTGAAAAGCAGAGGCTGCTTTGAAGACGCAGCTTCCATAAAATAGACGCGATGTTTGGCCAGACGCGAACTCCTTAGAGGAGACGCGATCTTCCGAACGCACTCTTGGAAATGCTGACGGGGCATGTCCGGTGCGTTTTCTGGGCGCGGACTCTATGTTGTCATGATTACGCCGCCAGCTGGCCTGGGGAAACGGCGAAATTTCGCCTTTTGGCGCGCGGATCTCGCGGTTCATTAAATGAACTGCTCCACGTGTCAATTTTTAACTCGTGGCGAGGTTGCGACGCATGATCTTTGCCACCGGAAATGATTTTGTTACACGCGTCAAGCGACGATTCGCTGCAGCGTCCCTTGGGTCACGCGCCGCGTATCTCTGCGAATCCCTGTGCCTATAAAAGGCAGCAGTTTGGAGAGACTCTTCTTCTTCTCGCGCTTGCTAAGAACTTTAGAAAAACATATTCTCCTCCCTGTTCCTCTGTTTAACCTCGGATCAAATTCGCCACGGCACCAAAGATTAAGCCGACCGCTTCTTCCTCAAAGGCGACCACCACCGAGGCCCGGAGGGGCAGCTCTTCCTCTGCGCAGGACTTCGTCCTCCAAGGTCTCCAAGGTAGTATGCCGTCTAGGCAGAACTTCACCTTTAAGAACTTTAACACAGAGAATGTTTGATTCCCCAGACGCAGTCTTTGGGATGATAACCGGGGCGCGGATTAGACAATCTGACGCCCAAGGACTCTGCACTTCGGGTCCTTCACTTAGAATATTTCTAACTGTGAAGGTCTCTGGACGCAGCTTACAGAACGCAGATTTGATTTTCGCGTTCTGTGTCATCAGGCGCCAATTTGATGAATCTGGCGTCTGAGTCCGGCAGAGTCAAGTCTTGGCTTGCAGAACGCGGATTTGATCTTCGCGTTCTGTGTCATCAGGCGCCAATTTGATGAATCTGGCGTCTGAGTCCAAGTACTTTGGAATTTCATAAGTATTGGTTTGTAGAACGCGGAATTGATCTTCGCGTTCTGTGTCATCAGGCGCCAATTTGATGAATCTGGCGTCTGAGTCCAAGTACTTTGGAATTTCATAAGTATTGGTTTGTAGAACGCGGAATTGATCTTCGCGTTCTGTGTCATCAGGCGCCAATTTGATGAATCTGGCGTCTGAGTCCAAGTACTTAATTTCATAAGTATTGGTTTGTAGAACGCGGAATTGATCTTCGCGTTCTGTGCTTCCTGACGCAGAGTTGCAGGTGCGGATTTGATAATTCCTGCGTCCAGTATCTCTTCTGCGTTTAGATTATAAACACTTAGTATTTCTCTTTGCTTTTGGTAAAGCATCTGACTTAAGTGTTTTTATCTTTTTGCAGCGCCGCAACCTGCTACTTCACTCCCCAAGATACGCCATTTTGGGCATGTAGGTGGTGCTGACCGGAACCTAACCTTTGTGCTGCAAAGGACTGTCCCTGTGACTGCCGACCAGTCGCCGGCTCGTGAGAAGAAGCTCTCGAACGTCGATATGAGGACTCTTCGAGTGCTTATGACCGATGCAGCATTCATCACGGATGATGGCATTCAGCTGGAGAAGCCCGCCTTCTTCTTCGGGGATCATATCCACGATGGCGGCCATCGCGTGCACGAAGGGACTTACACATGGCTCCGTCAAATAGGGGGCAGAAGGTTCTTTCTCCCGGCCATGGATAGGATGTACCCTATGTTCTATTACCAGCATATGTCCGTCCCGCGGAAGATGGAGTTTGACCTCGCTCGATATGCTCCTGAGGTTACTCTTGGCGATCTGGGCTCCCACTACCAAGTGCACCGTCATGACGGCCATGACGGGTCGGTTATCGGCCTTTTCCCTGGATCGCGCAAGAGGGAGATCCCGTCTGGAGAGATACCGCACATTGGCACCACCTTCCTCAACATGTTCATGGCAGCGGAGGGTGACTATCCAGTTGCGTTCCGTGCATATGGGTGGATCCATTCCCCAGCGAATTACTGGTGGGGCAGGATGGTTGGCTTTGTCCTTACCGAGCTCGGGGATTTGCTGAAGCGTGTAGGACTGTACTCGGCGGTCAGGGCCGTACAGTGGGGGATCCCTCAAAGTTCTCAAAACTTCTTTGGGATCCTAGAACGTTACAATCCCTTGACGGGGACGTTCTTTACTCCAGTCGGGGAGATGGGCCTTGCCTTACACGAGCTGCACGAGGTCTCAGGACTGGTAACAGGGGACATGCCCTATGAAGAATATGTCCCGACCGCTGTGGAGCTTCGCCACGTGAAGGAGGAGTTTCCCCTCATATACGAGACCTACTGGGAAGTGCTCTGTCACTTCCATATCTGCGGTCAGATCACCAAATGGCGGTCGCAGGGGGTCACGTATCTGTCTTGGGCCAGTTATTTGTTCAACAATGTGAACACCAAAGACCACTTGATCACCCGATTGGCTCCCAGCTCTGATAGGGAGATCGAAGACCGGATTGACCAGGCTCCCGAGAAGTTCTACACCACAGAATCGAACGAAGATGGTTTCGACCCCGACTTGATTTTTGAAAGCTTCCACCACCAAGCCCGGACTCCTATCTCCGATCGGGCGCTGCTGGCGGGTTTTCTGATGCTGTGGCTAAAGCGTTGTGTGGTGCCCACGCTGCCACATGAAGTTATAGTTGCCGACGTGGTGTACCCGGCGGTGCTTCTGGCCCATGGCAACCCTATAGCTCTTCTCCCGACCGTGGTGGCTGGTATTCAGAGCGGGCTGCGGGCGCTGGCTAAAAGCTTTTGTGAGCCGCCAAAAACTGTGGATTCCGAGGGAAAGCCGCTCACGGACGCAGAGGGGAATCCAGTGGTGAAGCATCCCAATCCTCGGGTCGAGCTGCCTTACACATACCTTATGGCCTGGTATGTGATGCACTGCCCCTCTTTGATGACGGCGGTGCGTTGGAAGGAGGACTCCGTCCCTTCATACAGCGATTGGAGGGTTCAAGGTGGGAAGATCCTTATATATATTACATCCGGAAGCGTCTTTCAGCCCCGGCAAACTATCAGCTCAGTCGTTGCCTCCTGCAGATCCCTGGTGCATCCTACGGCGATCTACTTGTCGATTCCGCAGGCCCTGATGATTTCACGAGGTTATCCCAGGGAGCCTTCTGGTGGTTGCTCAATATTCGGCCCGGGTATATGCTTTTTCGACAAGGGACGTCATGCACCATTGAGCCATACATGCCGAATCGCTTCGCTCGACAGTTCGGCTATGACCAGCTCTATATCGGGAATCCAAATGCTTATCTCGCCTTCGAAGGGAACTTGTTCGAGGGTGCTCGGGCCTGGTACTATAGTGTGGCTGGAGGGACAGGAACAACCTTCCGTCTACCTCTCGAAGCGCCCAAGTGCCAGATGAGTCTAAGCTATTGTACTTGGTACTCCCAAGCCGTCCAGACACCAGACTTTCTTCCGGCATCTTCATGTATCGAGAGCATCAATGCAAGCCTCGAGGCAAGGACAGAGTCTGGTAAACCAACGAGACTCGTAGAGCAGTACCGGAAAGCCCGTAAGGAGGTCGGGAGAAGGACGAGGAGGGAGCCACGAGCTACAGAGCCACGACCGCCAAGGGCAGAGCCACGAGCGAAGAATGAGCCGTCAGTAACGAGGGCGGAGCCATCAGCGACGAGGGAGGAGCCGCAGACGAAGAGGTCTAGGCAGTTGGTGAGTAAGCGTCCTCACCGCTCTACTTCTGTTGTTGAGCCTGCCCGAAGAAGGTTAAGAGGGACTCGGCGGCTGAAGTCTCTCAATCTGGAGCCATCTCTGCTGGAGTTGAGGCTCCTCCTGAAGATGTCGTTGCCAGAGTTGGCGAATCTCCGGAAGAGGAAGATTTTCCTCTTCCAGTTCGTGCTCCTAGGCCGCACCACGAGCACCGCGAGGCTGTGGAGGAAGGGGAGTTCATCGAGGAATCCGCTGTTGCTGCTGATGTCGCATCTCCAGAGATTGAAGTAATGGGTAATGCAGATGTTGAGATTCCGGGAGTTGCAGCTCAGCTCAAATCACCTTCTGCTCATGAAAGGAGAGATGAGGCACAGCAGTTGGGATCTCCGAGCGTCTTCATCCCCAGTCCTAGAGCCGTTGACCCTAGTCCTACTACTGGAGTGATTGGAGGCAAGGCTCCGATTGTGGATTCTCCTCGCACTGATCTGTCGTCTTCTTCGTTCTCAGGGGCAAGCATGTTTGAGGACGAGGTCGACTATGGTGATGAACCCGCTCCTCCTGATCAAAGCAAGTTCTTCCATATCTCAGAGGAGGAAATGTATGTGGGCGAGTCATCATCTGCACCACCAGTGGCGGCTATTCCTGTTGAAGGTACCCTTTCCACCTCCTGTCCAATTTTTCTTTACATGTTGAAGAAGATGTCTTGACATTCTTCATTTTATATTGCAGGGTCAGCTGGAGATGCCGAGGCTACAACCTCCTCGCATATTGAGGAGATGGTGGGAGAGTTGACTCGACCACAGGGAATTGAGACCTCCGCTGCTGAGATGCCCTCAGAGGGGCAGTTGCTGAGACTGGGGAGCCTTCCACTCTGCCAGAGGAGGAAGCCACTACTGAGGTCGAGGAGGCTCGGGTGGAGGCAGGTCCACTCCCAGGAGATTGCACGGCTCAAGTTTCAAATGAAGTTTCTGAGGAAATCGTGCTTGCCACTCCATCATTGGTCGCGGAAGTTCCCGCAGGGATAGCACCTCCGGAAGCACCAGTGGCTGGTTCCGCTCTTGCCGTATCGGCGGTTAGCATGACTTCTGCGCAAAAAGAGCCGGCCTACACCCCTTCTTCCGAGATAGAAAGGGGGTCGGGGAGCGTTCCGGGTGATGACAGCATGGACTTCCTGACGCGCAGTACGGTGCGGCAGTTCTTTGAAGCGATGCGATCGTGCATCGACTTTATCCTTTCTGGGCGTCGTTCTTTTGACTTTGCCCGGAGATTTCTCGGGAATGTGGCCGAGAACATCGAGCTAGTCGGGGGCCTTCCTCTTGCTCAGGCATGTATGCGGGTGGTGGATCAGTTGGAGAGTGACCTGAAAGAGCTGAAGTCTTTAGACGAAGCTGACTCCCTCCACGAAACCCAAGTCATCCTAGATAGCCTCCTTTCTGCCCAAAGGCAAGAGCGACAGGAAGTGGAAGTACAAATTGCCGAAGAGGTCAGCAACCTTGAGCGTTCCCAGGCTGAATGCCAAAGGCTGATTGAAGACTCAGGGGATACTGAGCTTATCATGCAGAACACAGAGCTTGCTATTACCAACGCTCGGGCTGCCATTGCTAAGGCCAAAGCCATGCTAGCTGTCAATGAAGAGAAGCTCGTCGCCCTCCAGAAGAAGCTAGAGGAGCAGAAGGCTGCAAGGGTACGGGCTGAAGAGAGCCAGTCTGTTCATCTCTCCAGATTGGAGACTTTGCGAGCCCAGCTGGCTGAAAAACCCTGCCTATCTGAAGAGGAGCTGCGGGTCCAGGCGATGATGGAGGCTGAGAAGGCACGTCAGCATGAGATGCATCGTCTCAGGGAGCGCATCCGTTCCCTACCAGATCGAGATTTTTAGCCTTCTCCTCCCTTCTTTTTTCTTTTTTTTGTAACGCTCAATCTTATTTGTATAAGAGAGCGTTTTTGTATCACTTTCATATTTTGGATATAAATAAAAGTGACACCCTCCTTTTTACTTCTTTTGTCTCGAACTCTTTGCCTTTGGTTGGACATGTAGGAGCAAGGAAGTCTTTGATCTTTATCAAAATTATAATCATAATCTTAATAAGTCAAAAGATATGAGGAAAGATCTTGTTTCAAGAACTTTCATGACACTGTCAGAGGTGTAAGCTTAACTTGACAGAGGTGATTTTTGGTGGACCTGCCACTTTGTGGAAGAAAGTGACAGGTGGAGTTCGTACCCCCAGGAAAGATGAACTTTTATCAAGGATTTGTGCTTAACTTGATTTCAGATCAGCTGGGGATGTTGATGGAAACATTGTTTATTGGTGTAATGTTAACCAACAATGCCTCCAAAATGAATTCGATATTCTGTTGGGGAGAATATCAAATGAAACTAGACTCGCGGGGGAATCTAGGGAAGTCCTTACCGTTAGAGGTGTGATATTAACTTAACGGGTTGGAAATAGTCTTGTCAGAAGTGTAATGTTAACTTGACAAGGACATGAGTTAGAGGTGTGATATTAACTTAACTCATCGACATCTCAGTTTTATAAGGGAAAACTGAGGGTGTCACTGTCATAGGTGTGATGTTTAACTTAACAGTGAGGGTAATGCTAGAGGTGTAATGTTGAACTTGGCATTAGTCGTCTCGGCTTGAAGAAGTCGAGGAAAGGTCATAGCCATAGGTGTATTGTTGAACTTAGCAATGACTCGGATGCTAGAAGTGTAGTGTTAACTTGGCATCGTTCGTCTCGGCTTAAGGAAGTCGAGGAAAGGTCATAGCCATAGGTGTATTGTTGAACTTAGCAATGACTCGGATGCTAGAAGTGTAGTGTTAACTTGGCATCGTCCATTTCAGCTTCGATATGGAAGTCTGAAGAAAGGGTGACTGTCAGAGGTGTAATATTAACTTGACGGGCACCTGATATACTGCTTAGAGGTGTAATGTTAACTTAAACAGTAGTTTGTCAGAGGTGTGATATTAACTTGACAAGAATTGGCTCTTGATAGGAGCAATTTGAGGACCTGTCATTCTATTGATGAGAATTGACAAGTGAATTTGAAATGCCAGAGGTATAGTGTTAACTTGGCAATTTTGAAGTTTGCTGCTCTATGTAGAGGTAACAAGCGGGGCTTGTACTCGACAAGGAGTATTCATTACCAGAGGTATAGTGTTTAACGTAGTAATGTTTGCATTTTGTGGTCCTACCATTCTATGGATGAGAATTGGTAAGAGATTTTGGAGGAGAGAGAGTGGAATCAGGTCCACTTAGGATTTTTAGCAAACCCTCAGCTGTCAACGGATTTGAGGTGCCTTTACCAACTACCGTTTGAGTTGGGCTAGTCATGCTATTCCCCTCAGCATGATGAGTTGTCGAGGACTTATGTTGGGCTTAGATGCCAACATTTTCCTCTATCCTTAGCCGTCGAAGGCGTTGGATGTTTGATCAGAGGTGTGGTATTAACTTGATCGGCAGAAGAACACCATCTAGGGATAGTATTTCTTCAGGAATTTGCCATTGATTGGCATCATGAGTGTATCGCCATTAGAGGTTATGAGACGATACGATCCATTCGAGTAGACCGACTCTACTACAAATGGTCCTTCCCATTTGGGTTGGAATTTTCCCTTTGTCTTGTGCGTCATGACCATGGGTCTCCGGACGGCTAAGACAAGGTCGCCTTTCTTGAAAGTTCGCGTTTTGACTTTCTTGTTGAAGGCTCTGGTGATGCGAGCTTGATAAAGCTCGATCTGCTGCTGGGCCTGCAGACGCTTGTCGTCTAAGGCCTCCAGTTCTTGGAGTCGCTGTCGATGCTTCTCCTCTGTTGTCATCTCGGCGGTCAGGGCGACGCGTAGAGATGGAATTTGGATTTCCAGTGGGAGGACAGCTTCACATCCGTACACCAAGGAAAATGGCGTGGCTTTAGTTGGGGTTCGCACGGTCGTGCGATATGCCCATAAGCATTCACCCAACTTATCGTCCCAGTCTCGTTGACTTTTCGAGACGAATTTCTTGAGAAGCTTGCCAATAGTCTTATTGAAAGCTTCCGCGAGGCCGTTGGCGGGAGGATAGTATGCCGTTGATGACACACTCTGGATTCTGAACTTAGCACAGAATCTCTGGAAAGCCTGGCTGATGAACTGGGGTCCATTGTCATGGACGATCCGCCGAGGCACACCGAAGCGATAGATAACGTGATGTTTCACGAACTTGATCACGTTAGACGATTTTACCTCTTTTAGAGGAACAGCTTCGGCCCACTTGGAGAAGTAATCGGTTATTGCTAGAATGAACCGATGTCCTTTCGACGATGGTGGGCTGATGGGGCCAACCACGTCCATCCCCCACATTTCGAACGGCCAAGTAGAGGTCGTAGAGTGGAGATACCCTGGTGCTTGATGGATGAAATCGCCATGTATTTGACAGGCGTGACATCTCTTAGCGAGGGAGATGGCGTCGACAATCATCTTGGGCCAATAGTAACCCAATCTTTGGAGTCGGTTTGCCAGCTTCGGGCCAGGTTGATGAGCTCCACAAATATCATCGTGGGCTTCTTTCAACACTTCACGGGCTTCTTTTGATGAGAGGCACCGGAGCAGGATCCCGTCATGCGATCGACGGTACAGTGTTCGCGTGATCGCATTATAGTAAAATTTGGGGGCTTTCCTCCGAATGGCGGCCGCCTCTTTGGTGTCTTCAGGCAGGATGCCGTATAAGACATAATCAATATAGGGAAATCGCCAGTCTTTAAGCTCTGGAGCGGTTGACACTTCAAGTGTTTCTTTACCGCGACGATCTCCTGTTGACCCTGGGTAGTCTCCGGGGGAAATTTTTGGACAGTATAGGTCGTGGCTATAGACGAATACCTTCTCCATTGCTCCTGCTGGGAGAGCTAGGGAAGCTGCGAGAGATGCGAGGGCATCTGCATGCGCATTTTGGCTTCGCGGCACATGGTCGATGTAGAAGTTTGAAAACTTCTCCGCCATGTGGATTGTCGCGTCGTAGTAGGGTACTAGATCTTCATGTCTGACCTCATACTCTCCGCGAACTTGGCTGACGATGAGTTTGGAGTCACCGTACGCTTCGAGATTTTTAACGCCAATCTCATCGGCGAATTGCATCCCAATCAGGAGAGCGTTGTATTCCGCCACATTGTTGGAACAGGGTTCGGTTAACGAGATAGCCCGGGGGATCACGTAGTTTTGTGGGGAGACGAGTACTACTCCTACCCCCGCTACTGTGTGTCCCTTTGGGCTTGCCCTTGATGCACCATCGAAGAAAAGTTGCCATACTTGTCCTTCGAATGTTGCCTGAGTCAGGCATACTTCAGTGACCTCATCTGGGAGATCCTCATAAAGTTTGGCTGCCCTCGGATCTGGGTGTTCGGCTAAGAAGTCCGCCACCGCTTGTCCTTTAATGGCCTTCTGTGGCAGGAAGTGCATCTCATATTGAGAGAGCAATATAGCCCATTTCGCCAGCCGGCCATTCAATGATGAAGGCTTTGTCATAAGCAACCTCAGGGGGTTGACTTTTGATATGACATTTATAGTTTGGCCTGCCAGATAATGTCGCATTTTCTGAATAGCGAACACCAAGGCCAAACACTCCTTCTCGATCGGGTTGTATCGATGTTCGGCCCCGATCATCGTTCTACTGAGGTAGTAGATTGCTTGTTCTCGTCCTTGGTCATCATTCTGAGCTAGTAGAGCTCCCAAAGAATGATCCATCGATCGGACGTACACCAGGAAGGGTTTTCCGGATACCGGAGCTGCAAGTACTGGTGGTTGGGTGAGGTATCGTTTGATCTCCTCGAATGCTTGCTGGCAAGCGTCGTCCCATATGAACGAGACTCCCTTCTTCATCAGCTTAGCGAAGGGTTGGCATCTTCCGGAGAGATTTGAAATAAATCTGCGGATGTATGCCAGTCGTCCCTGCAATAGGTTGTAAGACGTGTCAGCGTCAATGACGTAACACGTTACTTCTGATTTGAGGCTCCCGATCCGGCATTTGAGCTTGATCTTCCCCATCGGGCGGGAGCTGTTGGCATTAAACCCATAAATAGTCGTCTGGGTAGGGCTCAGACGATGGGTAGGAATGCCCAGAAATTGCATGACCCGGCGAGGTATGATGCTTAGTGCGGACCCAGGGTCTACCTGAATGCGATTCACCTCGGATGACCCGATATACCCCGTGAAGTATAGGGGTCGGTCATGCTTCCCTTTAACCTGCATGTCATCTTTTGTGAAAGAGATGCAGGGAGCATTTGGGGAGGTGTGGAGGCAATCCTCTACATCTTCCTCCCTCGGTACGTGGGTCAGAAAGGCCTCAGCGTTTGTCAGGGCTTCTTGTAGAGCTTCTCTGGTTGACTTTGATAGCCTCAGGAGCTCATACAAGGTAATGCGTGCTGGGATGTTGGCTAACTGAGCCAGCACATCGAAGCGGTAAGGTGTCGAAGGTGTCGAAGATCCTTCCGCTGCACTTCTTGAAAGAACCCGAGAAAACCGAGTTTCTTTCTGTTTCTCCACGGGTGGTTTTGTGGAGGGCTGAGCTGGCTCTACAGCTGGTTGAGGAGGGACCACCGCCTTTTCGCCGTACTGCTTCAAGTACGCCTGCCCTGAACGGGTGCCTGCTGTCGGTTGGTTGGGCTCTGCCGCCAGGACTATTGTTTCCTCTTCTGAGTCGGTCAGCGAAGGAACATCAGCGTCTGCTTCCCGGGAAGAAGCGCAGATCACGTGGCAAGATGATGCCTTCCCCTTGCCTTTGGACTTCCTGTTGGTCACAGTCGTCCATTGTTGCTCGTCGACGAGGTCAGGGTGGACCCACATGATTTCCCCTTGAGGTGTAGGGACGGGTACCAAGCCTTTCTCCTGCTGCTGATGAGGGTCTGTATTGACCACTCTCAATTCTCCTTTCGGGACAGATATCACTCCCACGGGCATCGGAGGTCGTGTCCCAAAGTGGAGCATCGACGTCATGTTGGCCGTCATCTTCTTCTGCTCTGGTCGGAGTTTTAATACCTCCGCGTCAATCAGGGCTTGAAGGACGTCCTTGAAGATGTAGCAGCTCCTGGTAGGGTGCCCGAGCATCCTATGGTACAGGCAGTAGTTGGGATTGTCGGTCTTGCCGACTTCTTCCGGGCGCCTGATTTCAGGGAGTTTCAGTCGATTGCTCTTGTTGAGTAGTTTGAAGAGCGAATCGACGTGTTCCTCCTTGAAGGAATACTGCTTGTTGGGGCGTGGCTGGCTTGAAGAGCCACTTGCCCTGCCTGTTTGAGGTTTGGTGGGAGCTTTGGTCTCCGTCGCCAAATTATCCTTCCGTTTGGTTTGGAGGGATGTGTCTGGTGCACGCCTTGTCGACCTCTCTGGCCTGGGCTTGCCTTCTTCCGCTCTGACGCGGGCAACAATCTCCTCAGCCTGTTCACCTTGCTGGACTAATTGTTTCCAGGTGCGGCTTTCAGCAACTCCTATCTGAGCAAGGAGTGAGGTTTGGAGATTGTGGCGACATGTTTCCACCAGGGTGGCCTGGGTCATGCCGCTTGGACATCGGAGTGCCGTGTTCCGAAATCTTTCTACGAAAGACTTAACGGACTCTCCCTTTCGCTGTTTGGTAGCTAAAAGGGTAGGCATTGTGACCTCCGAATCATCTTCAAAGAAGCGTGTTAGAAACAGCTTCTCCAAGTCGCCCCAGTTCTTGATGGAACCTTCCGGGAGCTTCATAAACCATTCAAAGGCCAACCCTTTTAGGGTGCCAATGAACAGTCGCGCCAATATAGCGTCGTTATCTACCACATTCCCAGTTTGGGATTTGAAGTAGTAGATATGCTGGTTGGGTGATCCCTTCCCGTCAAATGCTTGGAGAGTTGGAGCCTTGAACTTAGGAGGGTACGGGACTAAGTCCCACTCGGCCGGATAGGGCCGGACCACTCCAGCTTCTGGAGATCTTTACGACTGGCAAGGGCGTTGAGTCGTTGCTCCAGTAGGCTCATTCTTTGATCTTGAGCCTTCTCCGAGTCCGGGTGCTTCCTGCATGCGCTGAAGGCTGGGACACATCTGGAGTAGATCGTCGTGTCCTTTCGGAAGGATCGGAGGGTGGACTTTCTCTCCTTCCCCTTCTTGCTCTTAGCCTTCTAGGAGGAGATCTCTCTCTCTCTTCGAGCAATTTCTCAAGCATGTGCTTGAGACCGTTAATGGTTCTCTGCTGAGAGGAGAGTATTTGCATTTGGTGCTTCTGCATCTGCACTAGATGCTTAGTTGTCTCCTCAGGAGCGTCTTCTTTATCCTCAGGAGCATCTGCCATGTAGGCAAAAACTCCCCTTTCACCGGAAGAGTTCGAATCTTGCGACTCTATCACTACGGAGTGAGAGTCGTCCATCCTAATGCCGCGGGATAAGGCATTATAGTCAATTGGGGGGATGGTCCCTGTCCTGGTACGGGTATGTCGATACACCCCTTCTGTCTCAGAGTTTGACCCCTCTGAATTGACCATTGGTTGTTTTCCCCTGCTTCTGCTTGTCATATATGCAGTAAGCTCCGGGTATTCGACATCAGGGAAGGTTCTCCTTCGGTGGGAGCGTCTTCTTTTGGCTGACGGAGGAATCAGGGTCAGCTATCTAATCAAAGACGGCTGGTGCACGCCTGATTCGCAATGGCATCCAGAGAGCATCTGGATGAGTTGTTGACAGCAGCAAGAAGAAGTGGCCTGATTGGCACTTCTTTTCCTTATCAAATAATCCCTCAAATCCGTGGGAGAGGGATTAAATAGACTGGCCTCACAACGTCGAAGACGGGGGCAGTCGTGTGTTGCGCTGTCTGAACGCAGGTCTCAGAAACGCGGTGGTCATGCTGTTGCGTTCCGCGCGTCTGGCGTCTCTGTTGAGACGAGACGCGGTTCTCGCGTTGTTGTCTGCTGCGTTGGAGCAGAGAGACTTGAGGCGTTACGCGCGTCTGGCGTCTCTGTTGAGACGAGACGCGGTCCTCGCACTGTTGTCTGCTGCGTTGGAGCAGAGAAACTTGGGAGATAGTGGGCTGCTGGGCCCTACGCCTGGGGGCGCATGCGTCCTGCGTTTGATGAGACGCAGAAGCTTCGCTTTGGCGTTTGGCAAGTTGGTCTTCGGCAGACACAACTTGAGGAGTCTCGCGTTTGGGTCGCCAAACGCGGATCTCTCGCACTGGTCGGGGTGCGGGCAAGGCATCAGATTGAACGCCGCGTCCAACCCCAGTCAGAAAACCATCGGTTCCGACCGAGTGTTGACGCGCGCGTCTTCTCAGTCGACGCTCAGCATTCCGATTGCGTCGTGGAGGAGGAGAGAAGCCAACAATTTCCTGGTTTGAAGAACCAGGGATGTTCACCACGCGGGTCTCTTGAGAGACGTTGACGCGGGGTTTCTGCGCGACGCGGTTGGTCGCAGCAGTAGTGTGTGCCGGGGACCACGCGGGCCTTCTGGGAGGCGTTGGCGCGTGGGTTCTGTGTGTCGCGGTTGATCGCAGCAGAGGCGTTGGATGTCACGCGGGCCTTCGGGGAGGCGTTGACGCGTAAGCCGGACGCAGCACAGTGGGTGACAGCAGCGTCCGATAGAGCCACAGATAGGGCTTCGGGAAGCTGTCCACTCGAGACCCTGCGGCAGACGCGGGTCTTTGGGCTCTTGGAGCCAGAAGAGAGAAACTCTTCGTACTTCGCCTGGTCGAACTCAACGACGAGTGATTCGACCATCTTCCCCTTACGGAGAACGTCATCCTGCACCACGATGTGCTCATCGGTCACGAATGTAGTCCCCAGCGGAGTCGCCATCTCTTGTTCGGTACGGAAGAGATTTGCCGTAAAATTTCCTTGAATCAGTTGAAAGATTACAACAAAACAATATTCCGACTACAAGGGAGGGAGGATGCTTGAGTCTTCCCTTTGTTTAAGGCTGGGTTCTTCGTGTGGCGATGGAGAGTGAATCTTGTTCTCCGTTGACCAGATGACCGTCCTGGACCGTCGGGGGTCTTCTCTTCGGCCGGTAGGGGAGTAACTCAGCTCCGTCTACCAAACTCTCAAAGAGGAGGTAAGCGAAGAGCGGTTAGTACTCAGTAAGCCTGCTGAAGAGTCTTCTCTCTTGTTGGCGTCGTGCTTCTCTCAAAATCTCCGACCTTTGGATTTAATTTGCTCGCCCGACCCTTCTCTGATTCTGGATTCAAGAATGCCCGACCCCTCTCCCTTTGGATTTAATCAATCGACCCTTCCTTCATAGCCAACAGGGCTATTTATAGGGGTCTTAAGGGGTGATCGTGCCCCCTAAAAATGCGCCTGAATGAGGGGCCGTTACCCGCTATACGCGCGGTAACTGACCTCCACGATCTGGGGCGGTTGCAACTGAGACGCGGGCTTTGAACCGACGCGCCTTGATGCTGAGACGCGGGCTTCAGGCCGACGCGCCTTGATGCTGAGACGCGGGCTTCAGGCCGACGCGCCTTGATGCTGAGACGCGGGTTTTGAACCGAACGCGCCTTGAAGTTGAGACGCGGGCTTCGGGCCGACGCGCCTTGATGCTGAGACGCGGGCTTCAGGCCGACGCGCCTTGATGCTGAGACGCGGGTTTTGAACCGAACGCGCCTTGAAGTTGAGACGCGGGCTTCGGGCCGACGCGCCTTGATGTAGAGACGCGGGCTTTGAACCAAACGCGCCTTGAAGTTGAGACGCGGGCTTCGGGCCGACGCGCCTTGATGCTGAGACGCGGGCTTCAGTCCCTTGCGTCTAATGTTTAAGACTGCTTCTTTGATGGCTTGCCTGGTTAGTCATTTTTAGACAGCCTACAACCTTCCTGTTTGCCTAGCAGCAGGTTTTGGGTCAGCACCGAAACATCCTGGGCCGTGCTCCCGGGTATGTACATGACCCACTGTAAACATAACACATTAGTTTCATCACTAGTTTCCAATAATAACCCCAACTTACTCATATATAGATGTATGTGTGTTGGGACGCTAGGGCACACATACCTAGATATATGGGTAGGGCAAGTAATAATAACAATAACATGCTAATCAATAATTCGTTGTGTTATTTTGCAATTCAGATTGTATATACTCGGATTACGGCGACATGGGATCAAGGTATATAGATGAGAGTTTTCTTATTTGGATTATTCTTTCGACGTACTTATCTCGTGAAGTCGTAAACTGGGTTTGTACCGTAGTATTGGCGTATTAGCTTTCATCAGATTTTACTTCTGATTTGTGGTTTTATTACTACTATTATTATTATATTATAACCGTTTACATCCTGGCTTGCCATCTGTGTTCTATTCCACTGGTGTCCAGTTCTTATCATATTTTGTTATACATGTTCCCTGCTCGATATCACTTGCTATCTCTCTAGTTGCTCATGTATGTTTGGGCTTACGACACGGTTTTCAATATTTGTTTATGATTCGGATTTATCGATACACGTGTGCTTATCTTTGCACGCCACTTGGCATTTGCAACGCTATTCGTTGGAGAGTTCTGACTCCTCTGGATTCTCTGGTCCAGATCTCGGAGGTTAGAGCTTGTGGATTTTCCCGATTACTGATTAGAGAAGCGCAGTGGAAGCGAGGATCATCGGCATACCGTCTGAAGCACTCTCTTCCCGGCCCCTACTCGGCTCTCGAGTTTTCTCTTGTGACTCGTGAGCGCTTTTTGTGCAGTTTATTATTGTATACCTCTTTGTATTCTCGCATTTTGCGTCATATCGGTGATGTAATATTATTATAATATTGTTCACGTTCTATAATGACTTTGTAATTGTACTCATAAGTTAGAATGTATGATGCACCATGTACTTTCGTACTCCGATTTTTGCATGTACTGATGCTTAGCGTATATATGTGAGGGTGTTTTCGACCTACGTATATACGTCGCAGTAACGTCTCCGTACCTGCGGGATCGGGGCGATACACGACCCGCTTTCGACCTGCCCTGATTCGCCCAGTACGACTCATCTGAGTTGCACGGGGCGAATACGGGTTCGCCCCGTCTGGGCGACTCGACCCGTGACGATTCTCGGGACGAATCTGGTCGGAGAAAATTTTCCCGACTCCATATATATATATATATATATATATATATATATATATATATATATATATATATATATATATAAGTTTTATATTATTATATAGCTTTGAGAGAGAAAAATTAGATTGATATCCCTAGCTTGTTTTTTATTTTTTTAAACCCTCAAAATTTTAAAAAAATAATAATAAAGATGAGACGGGTTGACCCGTGTCGGAGAATCAGGGTAATGAATTGGATCAAGAGACCCGATTCGTTTCTCGCTTCTCTGAGCCGTCTCGTTGGATTCGTTACGAGACGGGTTGACCGGTCGAAACCCATCTCGTAACGAATTTGTTGGCCAGATGGGATGAATCGACCCGATTCGTCCCGTTAGCCATCCCTACCTAGTCGTCCCGTTAGCCATCCCTATCTAGAATGGTCGATGGGTGCCCGGGGTCCGAGGGGACCACTTCAAAATTAGTTAGAGTTTGTATGAATTTATTGTTAAAATTCTTGCATTTGGATATTAGAAGTGCTTTTTTTCCTTCCCCTCCCCTATCTAAAAAAAAAATACTGAGTTGCCACCTTTGATTGAAAATAACTGCAAGAACATTCCTTATTTGATGCGGTGATATCTTCAATCAACTAGTTATTCATGAGGTGTCTCATCGAGAAATTCATGTTTTTTTTAGACGGTGAGAAAAGAAAATTTGATTTAAATCTCTATTAAAATTATCAGAATTCTCCTCTATAGTGGTCCGGCCCTGACTGTGCTATTTTTTTTCTTTCAATTATGTGGGCCCCACACGAAAGACTCAACACCCAACACGTTATTGACGCCTCCCAAAAAAAAAAAACAATCGTGGTGCGTTCTGCGGGCACGGGAAGTGAATCCACTCGGATATATGTAACTCCCAAAAAAGAGTTATAGGAGATTAATAAGTTAAATCTTAATATCTATTTTATTTTCTTCATGGAAAAAGCATTTTCAAACAGGTATCTTGGCCTTTAGCCACTCCACACTAATTTAATATCAAAATGATCAAAAATCCTATAACAAATAAGAATGTAGCACGTGCATTAACACACACCTAGAAATCTAGTAAAGAATAATTGGTTGAAGATTATACGCGTGCAGAATCGACTTTAAGAGCTAGGTTGTCCCCCCCACGCTGATAACAGGATGGATTTTCTCCCATGTATCATGTTCAAGTCATTTTCAGCTTTATATCATAAAATTAAAATATAAACAATAAATCTAGTATTGATTGTGGGAAAAGTTATCAACTTTTATACATGTGATAATAAAATAAAAATATTTTGCTTAACTATTTGTAAGGCTGGGAATTACCCAGTTGTCTAGTAGGCCTATTTTGCTAACCGCATCACTTGTTCACTGTGGCTGGGGAGTCATTTGTAGGAGGAGAGAGAAAGTTGAGGAAGTCGGCACAAAGAAGCCAAGGAAACAGCAGCAGCAGCAGATACCGGTCGATTGGGCGGTCGACCGGTGTGCATCAACATGCACAGGCTATCGCGGTCGACCGCCGGTCGATCGCAGAAGGAGACGGTCGACCGCCCGGTTGACCGACTGACATGGCCTAACTCTCAGTTGGGCACGGTCGACCGGGACTTGGGTCGGTCGACCGGCCGGTCGACCGACAGACGGATCTGGGCTGAATTCGGAAAGTTTTTCTGATTTGAAAACGAGTCCAATTCAGAATCTGATTCTTCTAGGGTTTTTTGGGTATAAATAGAGGGGCAGAGGCCTCTTCTAATGTAATACTTGCAATTGTATTGATTATCGAATCAATTAAGAAATCTCTCTTCCTTGCCCCGAGGACGTACACAAAATGGCCGAACCTCGTTAAATCTTGTGTTTGGTTTTCTCCTATTGTTTTATTGTTCTTGATGTTGATAGTTCTTCTCCATTGCATTTATGGCTTAAGGGTTCCTCAAAGTGTTTGTTGATCTACGCACAAGTGGTATCAGAGCATCCCAGGTTCGTCGTGGGATCATCTGGTGATTCTAAGGGCATCTGTTGCTGATTGGCAGAGATCGTGTGTCGATCTCGGATCAGCGTTGGGACTGTTTGTGTGATCGTGTGTCGATCTCAGAACAGCGTGTGAAGTGCTCAAGGAATCAATTCGAGGAGTAGATTTATTCAGAAACTGATCTAGGGTTTCGTGAGGAGGTAAAGATCTGATCTTTATCAAATTTATTTTATCTAACTCCGTTTGTTTTCGTATTACATTGAGGATCTAGTCAAAGAGATGGCTGAAGAAAGTACATCGGTGAGAACCATGAATCCGCATCCGAGGATTGATGTGGTAAAATTCAATGGCATGAACAACTTTGGTATGTGGAGGTGCGAGGTGATGGATGCACTGACGGCATCAAATCTCGAAGATACTCTACGATTGGAGAAGAAGCGAAATACAACTACTGAAGAAGATTGGGATAAGATGAACCGATCAGCGTGTGGCTTAATCAGATCATGTCTAATACAAAACATCAAATACCTTGTATTACACAAAACATCTGCGAGACAGTTGTGGGAGATCCTAGAGAGAAAGTATCTGAGCAAAAGCATTGAATCCAGACTACAGCTAAAGAGTAAGCTGTATGGTTTTCAGATGAAGAAAGGATGCTTCGTAAATGAACACTTAAATCGCTACACAAAGCTTTTTACAGATTTAGTTAATGTGGATGTGGAGATAAATGAAGAAGATAAAGCGGTAATTCTCTTGAACTCTCTTCCTGCAGAGGAGTATGAGACTTTTACTTTAACCTTCTTAAATGGTAGACAATCCCTTAACTATCATGAAGTGTCGTCTGCTTTGGTTAATTATGAGACGAGGAGAAGAGAAAGACAGTCTTCTCAGGCAAGCACATCAGCAGAGGATTAGCAGTAAGAGGCAGAGGTTCATACAGGAAGGGCAATGGTGATCGAGGGAGATCAAAATTCAGGCCAGGTTATAGAGATCTGAAGAAGAATCAGTATGCCTTCTGTAAAGAATTAGGTCACTGGAAAGTTGACTGTCCAAAGGCAAAAGGGAAGAAGAAGGAGTCAAAGACTGAGGCAAACCTTGCAAAAGTGGCCAGTACTCAAGTCAGTACCTCACAGGCAGGTGGATTAGACTCGGACTCATCGGTATTCTCATTTTATGTCACTACTCTTATCATTGGCTACTCAGGAGAAAATGAGTAGATATTAGATACTGGTGATACATACCATGTGTGCCCGAATAGGGATTGATTTTCTAGTTTTGAGAAGCTAGAGGGATGTTCAGTTGTTATGGGCGACGATCATCCATGTACCATGGAAGGTGTAAGAACAATCCAGATCAAGATGTTCGATGGGATGATACGAGAACTGAAGGAAGTGAGGTATGTACCTCAACTGAAGAGAAACCTTATCTCTGTTGGAGCTTTGGAGACATTGGGTCTTTTGATATCAATAAAGGATGGAGTCCTCAAGATGACCAAAGGCTCGATGGTGGTACTGAAGGCCGTTCGTCAGAACAATCTTTACTACTTGAAGGGTAGTATTGTTACAGGACAAGTTGCTACTTCTACTGATTCAGATGAAGACTAAACCAGGTTATGGCATATGAGGCTGGGACACACAGGTGAAAAGTCTTTGCAAACTCTTGTAAGACAAGGATTATTGAAAGGTGTCGGAACCTGCAAGCTGAAATTTTGTGAACATAGCGTCATCGGAAAGAAGACCAAGGTGAAATTCGGCACATCAACTCATTGCACCAAGGGAATTCTGGATTATGTTCACACAGATGTTTGGGGACCTATTAAGACTGCATCAATTGAAGGTAACCACTACTTTGTGACTGATGATTATTTTAGGCGATGTTGGGTATATACCATGAAGCACAAAGGGGAAGTCCTAGAATTATTTGTGAAGTGAAAGAATAACTTGGAGAGAAGTACGGGAAGGAAAATCAAGGTCCTCCGTTCAGATAATGGAGGGGAATATAAGTCAGATTCTTTCCTTAAGCTATGTCTTGATGAGGGCATAGAAAGGCACTTCACAGTGATGGAAACACCGCAACAGAACGGGGTAGCAGAAAGGATGAACAGGACTTTGCTAGAGAAAGTCCGTTATATGTTATCTAATGCCAGTTTAGCGAAGAATTTCTGGGCTGAGGCTTTGGTATACGCTTGCTATCTTGTTAACAGGTTGCCTTCGTCTGCGATAGGAGGGAAAACTCCTCTAGAGGTTTGGTCAGGAAAAACTGCTTCTGATTATGATTTGCTAAGGGTATTTGGTTGTCCAGCCTATTATCATGTTAAAGAAGATAAGATAGACCCAAGAGCAAAGAAGGGCTTGTTCGTCGGCTTCAAGAAGGGAATCAAAGGATTCAAGATATGGGATCCTACGGACAGGAAGTTTATTTTTAGTAGAGATGTCACATTTGATGAGGCTTTGATGTTGAAGCCTAAGATCTCTCAGCAGGTGTAGATTATCAAGACCAAAGAAGTATCGCAGCAGGTGGAGAATGATGCTAATCCACTATTTCTAGAAAGTTTAGCATCGGTAAGGATCATGCCTAGGGTGACACAAGGTAATGGTCAAGCAGCTGAGGTAGATGTTGATGATGAAGAGGATTAAGAACAGATCATGGGTGATGTTCCTAATTCTAGTGCAGTTAGAAGACCAAGGAGAAACACGCGTAAACTAGGTTGGCTCACTACAGATATGGTTGTTGTTTATGCTCTTCCGGTCGTTGAAGAGGCTATCCCGTCCACCTACAGAGAAGCTGAAATCAGTTCAGAGTCGAAGATGTGGAAAGATGCCATGGAAGAAGAGATAAAGTCTCTATACAAAAACGACACTTGGGAACTCATAAGGTTGCCCAAAGAAAAGAAGGCGATTGGCTGTAAGTGGGTGAACGCAAAGAAGCAGGGATCTCTTAAAGAAGATATGGTGCGCTACAAGGCCAGATTGGTAGCAAAAGGCTATGCACAAAGAGAAAGAATTGACTACAATGAGGTATTTTCTCCTGTTGTCAAACATTCGTCAATTCGCATCTTATTGGCTCTAGTAGCAGAGTGCAAGTTGGACCTTGATCAACTCGATGTAAAGACCGCTTTTCACCATGGCGATCTGAATGAAGATATCTATATGTCTCAGCCGACAAGGTTCAAGACTGCAGGGAAAGAAGACATGGTGTGCAAGCTGAAGAAATCGATGTATGGGTTAAAACAGTCTCCTAGACAATGGTATAAGCGTTTCGACAGCTTTATCAGAGGGAAGAGGTACACACGAAGTCATTATGACCCATGTGTGTATTACAACAAGCTACCTACAAGAGAGTATATCTATTTACTATTATATGTAGATGATATGTTTATTGCTTCAAATTCTAGATCTACAATTGATACACTGAAAAAGAACTTATCTTCTGAGTTTGAGATGAAGGATCTTGGTGAAGTAAAGAAGGTGCTAGGCATGAAAATCACACGAGACCGAAGGAGTGACAAGGTGAGCTTGACACAGAAGGGGTATTTGCAAAAGGTACTTCAGAGGTTCAACATCGGTAAGGATACGAAATCTGTAAGCACACTACTGGCTCCTTATTTCAAGTTATTTGCCACTATGTCTCCAAAGATTGTTGAAGAACGTGAGTACATGACTCGCGTCCCATATGCTAGCGCAGTTGGTAGTCTGATGTATGCTATGGTGTGTACACGACCAGATTTGTCACAAGCTGTCTCCATGGTCAGTAGATATATGCATGATCTGGGATAGGGTCATTGGGAGGCAGTGAAGTGGATTCTACGGTACATTAAAGGTACCATAGATGTTGGTTTGGTATTCGAGAAGGATTCCACAGGGAAGAAGGACTATATCGGATATGTTGATTCTGATTATGCTGGTGACCTCGACAAACGCCGGTCCACAACGGGATATGTATTTACATTATCTTAAGCACCGGTTAGTTGGCGCTCTATTCTACAGTTTACCGTTGCATTGTCTACTACAGAGGCCAAGTGTATGGCCATGACGGAGGCTATGAAGGAGGCAATTTGGCTTCAAGGATTGCCCGATGACTTGGGGATTGATCATGATCTACTAAAGATCAATTGTGATAGTATAAGTGCTATTTATTTAGCCAAGAACCAGGTGTATCATGTACGGACGAAGCACATCGATGTCCGGCTCCATTTTGTTTGGGAGATTCTAGATGATGGTGATATTGCGTTACTGAAGATTCACACAACGAGGAATCCCGCCGACATGCTTACCAAGGTGGTGTCAGGAGTAAACTTTACACATTGTAAAGCATTGCCCCATATCCTTCATGTTGACTGAGCTTGCTGAAGCTTCTTTGGATGAACTACGGATGGCTTGATCCCTTGGACAGGGTACGTAGGCAACCACACTGGTGCGGCCACTTTCGAGTCGACAGATTCTATGTTGAAGTTCGGCTCAGATTTGAGAAATCTTCGCCGAGGTGGAGAATTGCAGGAGGAGAGAGAAAGTCAAGGAAGTCGACACAAGGAAGCCAAGGAAACAGCAGCAGCAGATACCGGTCGACCGGTGTGCACCAACATGCACAAGCTATCGCGGTCGACCGCCCGGTCGACCGCAAAAGGAGACGGTCGACCGCCCGGTCGACTGACTGACATGGCCTAACTCTCGGTTGGGCACGGTCGACCGGCACGGTCGACCGGGACTTGGGTCGGTCGACCGGCCGGTCGACCGATAGACGGATCTGGGTTGAATTTGGAAAGTTTTTCTGAATTAGAAACGAGTCCAATTCAGAATCCGATTCTTCTAGGGTTTCTTGGGTATAAATAGAGGAGCAGAGGCCTCTTCTAATGTAATGCTTGCAATTGTATTAATTATCGAATCAATAAAGAAATCTCTCTTCCTTACCCCGAGGACGTAGGCAAAATTGGCTGAACCTCGTTAAATCTTGTGCTTGATTTTCTCCCATTGTTTTATTGTTCTTACTGTTGGTGGTTCTTCTCTATTGCATCTGTGACTTAAGGGTTCCTCAAAGTATTTGTTGATCTGCGCACAATATCATTCAGCCGGGTAAGGCCACTGGATCCCACCTGGAGGCTCACCGAAATCAACAACCAAATGGGTGCAATGACCGTGGTGACGAAAAACGCGGTGAACAAAAAATATTTCGTTGTCTACACCCTATCAAGTACCCAAGCAGATTTGAATTGATTTTGATCTGATCGAATATTTATGAGTAGCGTGTACGGTGAAATTCTAGCATGACAATAGAATTTTTGAGTTGAAAATGCAATGAGTGAGACACATTTTAACCCTAAATCTTTTAGTCTGAACTTACAACGAATGAGATGAATTTGAAGAAATCAATTCAACCGAACCCAAACTTAACCATGTACCCAATTAAAGTTATTATGGTTTTTTTTTTATAGAATTAACTAACAAATAATTCAAGGTAAATCATGACCTCAGATGTAAAATTATTCATAAATTTATAGTATACCAACAATTTTGGTCTGATACTTATTTAGATGCTCACTTTAAAAGAAAAGCCCAAATGGGGATAGATTTGGCTCATTTTGAGATCAACAAAAAAGTCCAGAACCCTTGTCAAGCTTGGAAGGATTTTGAAGAGTCAGATTGTGCTTGGGCATTAAAATTTGAATTCAACTTGAAATTGTGTTGGGCTTGGCCTTCCAAGCCTAACTCCAATCTAACTCGAGCTTAAACCTAAGCCAAGTTGTCATTCATATTAGGGGTGAGCATCGGCCGGTTCGGTTCGATTTTTACTGTTTTTTACATAACCGAATTCAAACCGATTAGACTTGAGAACCGAACCGAACCGAATTTGTTCGGTTCGGTTCGGTTTTTTCGGTTAGGAAACTAGTAGTAAAAATCAATCAGGTAGTCTAACAAGTAACCATACTACTCTCATGAACTCATCAGTTAATAGCAGCAAATTACTATTTGATACATTAATTTATCATCGTAATGAACTAACAACAATTCCCCAAAAGCATAAAATGTGAATAAAAAGACAAAGCATGGCTAATTTATGTCGTCAGTGTATTTCTGCGTGGCTTATAATGTGAGTTCTATTTGGAGTTATTCTAACAAACTCTCTATGCATTGGCAATATATGTCGTCAGTGTATTTCTTCCAACAAGTAGGTTTATAAAGCTAATCATACTCAAGTCCTTATCTCAAAAGAAAATTTTGCTGAGTGCAAAGTCCTATACAATGACAAATTTATAATGCTAAATTATTTGTATTTTTGAACACACAAGGTGCACAGACTCTCACCCTCACACTTGAAATGAAGAACACTCAACAGAAAAAAGGTTTCTATTTACTTGTAAGTAAATATGATAAGTTGCCAGTCACCAACCAAACCACAAACAAGATAACTTGTAAATTGCTACTTGTTTAGCTAATTAGGAAATGGATCCAGGGGATTTACCTCAATGGATTGCGAAGGCAAAGGAGGAGGAGACATGGTCTTCGTAGTTCGGACTTCGGATGAGAAGGTGAGCTGGCTGGTGAGGCACCGAGGGCAAGGAGTAGCGACTGGCGATCGGGCTTGATCGACTTTCAATCTTGACGAAGGAGTGGCGAACTGGCGATCCGCGATCGTGCTTGATCGACGGTCCGGCTTGATGAAGGAGCGGCGATTGGGCTTGATTGACGGTCCGACTTGACGAAGGAGCGGCGAGAGGAGATGATCGGAGATCGAAGAGATCGAGATGATCGGAGATCGAAGAGGTCGAGATGATCGATGACGAGAGGAGATGATCGGAGATCGAGATGACCGATGACGAGAGGAGATGATCGGAGCCTTTGAGCTGATCGACGGTGTGCGCAGACGATCGGAGATGGAGGAAATTGGGGATTAGGGTTTCGTTTTTGAGAGAATGAGAAAGAGAGAGAGAGAGACTGAGTCGTGAACAGGAACAGAAGTCGGGCCTCGCGATCGCTGGGCTCCTCGAGACGTGATATATATATTTAATTTTTTTTTAACTTAATTTTCGGTCGGGTTCGGTCGGGTTCGGTTTTGGGAACCCGACTCCGAAACCCGACCGAAATATTTCGGTTCGGGTAAAATCTGGTTCGGGTATCGGTTTTTTTGCGGTTATTTCGGTTATACCCGATTACTGCTCACCCCTAATTCATATAATGTTCAAAAAAAAAAGTTGACTTGACTTCTGTTTCACTAAAAAGTTACAGTTATAAAATTTCTCACCACACATTTTCTGTGAGCTTATCGTTACTTTATCCTCTAGTTCCAATTTATCTTTTTAAAATTTGACCGGCACATATCCCAAACACTATAGGAGGGGATGTGTCAACTCTCGCTTTTTAGTGTGAATGAGAATTGTGTAATCCAACTCAATGTAAAATAGGCATCTCATATATATATATATATATATATATATATATATATATATATATATATATATATATATATATATATATAGTGAGTTGATCCCCTAAGTACGGTTCTCACGAATTCATGTGAGAACTTTCACGTGGGCCGTCGGATCTGATAGCGATCTAGTTTTATTTGATTTGATCTGATAGATCCGACGATCCACGTGAAAGTTCTCACAGAAATCCGTGAGAATCGTTCTTAGAGGATCAGCTCCCTATATATATATATATATATATATATATATATATATATATATATATATATATAGAGAGAGAGAGAGAGAGGGGGGGTCCGTGCGAGTGGCCGATCGATAAGATGTTGGGTTTGCTTTCCAGTGGCCGCCAGTTCGCACTGCTCCATGAACATATTTGTGGACCAGTTTGGAGCAGTTATTTTTCACTGCACATATTTATCTGAATAGAGTGAGCCGTCACTGGTGTAACGCCCCGATCCTGTGGGTACAGAACGTTACTGCGACATATATACGTAGGTTAAAAAAAAATCTCACATATATACTCTAAGTATCAGTACATGCAAGAATCAGAGTACGAAAGTACGTGGTGCATTATACAGTCCAATATATGAGTACAATTACAGAGTTATCACAGAATGTGACATAATATTACATGAATGTTATATCACCAAAAAGCGTGGAATATAAAACATACAAGGATGAGCAGTATAAAAAAGACTCTCATGAGCTACAATAGGAAAACTCGAGAGCCGAGTAGGAGGCTTAAAAAAAAGGCTCCAGATTGTCTACCGATGATCCACGCTTCGGTTGAGCTACTCTAATCAGCAACAGGGTTCCCAACACGATCCAAGTCCGGAATCTGGACATGAAGGTCCAGGAGAGTCAGAAAGCTACCCAACGAGTACGTAAGATGAAGTCAAATGACGTACACCGGCAAACACACGTGTACATGATCAAGTGATGTGATTCAAGCATCCAGGTACATACATTGACCAGTAAGCTAAACAAATCAGAAGTCAGTAGAAAACCCGAAAGTCCAGTAAATACATGTGTATCAATAAATTCGAATAAAGAAAGCATGTATTGAAAATTGATCGAAAGCCTGGGTACACATAAGTATACAGTGAAACCTCGGGTATTATATTAAATACGAGTGTGGACAAAACTAGTTTTACAAGCTCAGACTTTGGATTCATGAGATTGATACGTCGAGAGAATAATCCAAACAAAGAAACCCTTATCTATGTACCATATACCCCGTGTGGCCATCATCTGAGTTCATACAACCTGAGTTGTCCACAGAGTAACAGAACAAAAGTGTGTCTGGAGTAATCATCGTGTCACAGAATAAGATATATATACAAGTGACGAGTGGGATAACTTAATCGTATAACAATAACGATCGGTGTTGCCTGTGATTATATTATAATCACTTCCTTCCAGTGTCCCATATCACTGGCCGTTCACACTGGAGTCCGCCATCCAGCAGAAAGTATCCGAACTTTGATACGTTGATACCATTATCCGTATGAGAGAATGACTCAATAACACCCGCTCATGACATTATTATTATTAACAATTAAGTTATGGCTAGTACATGATAATGTCTGGTGTTACACATCAAGAGTCGGTGATCGGTAGGCAGTATTGGTGTTAGCAACATAATAACCATTTATTAAATTATTATTATTAGAACTCGTTCGATCCATATACTTTGGTATGTGTTACCGGTTCACATACATCCACATATGAATAAGACGAGTTAAATTATCGGAAACTGATGTGAGATCAATGTATTATGTTCATAATGGGCCCCGTGCATACCCTGGACAACGATCTCACGTAATTGGGTCTGAACCCCAATCCCAGCCGCTAGGCTAGAAGGGTCTTATTTGTATGTCCTAAAACAGGAATGGCATCAGGTCAGGGTGCCAATACACCTCACTAGAACACCTGTGACCTTAGGTCGTTCATGAACTGCGTTGCAATATTGAACCACTATGAAGACGTACGAATTGATGTCATCAGTTTTCTCCATCCTGGTGTAAGTTGCCCATTTATTACAGATTATTTATAATTTTCAATTTATGGGAATAGCAAGGGCATGATACAGGAGTAATAGGAGTACAATAGTACTGGAGTTATAGGATTACTGTTCATAACATGATATAATAATTGAATTTTCATAAATGTGATAATCATAAGTCAAGTGATTAACAAGTCAGGTGTCGAATGTCAAGTGATAACATGTCAAGTATCATGTGTCGAATATCAGGTATGAGGCAATGCTCAACAACATAAGCAGTATAAGCAAGTATAGGATTACAATATAAATTGGGCAACCGATTCCACAAGTTAGAATATGAAAACAATATAAAAGGACATTTAAAATACTTCACAACCATAATTATAACAATAAGATATTAAACTATTAATCAAACAACTAGACGGGGTAAGATTGGATTGGACAAACAGGTAGGGGAACAAGCAAGCAGACAAATGAGGCTCGGTAAAACGGGTCAAGCCGACAAGCAAAACTAAACAGAACTGGATAGGCAACTAACAATCCAGGTTAGACAGAGTTGATCATATAAGCGTCAAGCGAGCAAGTAAGGTTAGGTTAAAATGTACAGACAAGCAAGGCTGAATAGACAAATGAGTAAGCATAGTTGGATTTTGTTAAAAGCAACGGAGCTAAGAAGTGCGGGAGCATAGTTAGACCGTGTTAGCAATATATAACGCTAGACACACGACTGAGCTAGACTCCTGGCGAAACTAGCGTGCAACTTTAGGCTAAACCCGCAGGGCGAGACTAACGCACATAGTGAAGTGACGTATGAACGTCAAGCTAACGCTCATGGCAAAGCCACACTCACGGTGAAGCTAAACACTTACGACAAAACCAGCGCAACGAATACTGGGTCTTCGCGTATGGCGAAGCGACGCTTGCGATACAACTAGACGCACGTGATGAAGCCAGCGTATAATCGCTATGCTATCATACATGGCGCAGTCACGCTCGCGACAGAACTAGCTAATAAAGCGCAAAGCGCTAAACTCGCCTGCTGGCAGAGCTGGTAGAGATTTTGAAGGTAAAAGCTGAAGACTGAGTCCAAAACTGAGGTCAAGTTAGCGAGCAGTGATAGACGCAAACGCGCATGCGGCGGAGCCAACGCATGTGATGAAGCGGTGTATGTACACTCTGCTAGTGCCACAATGTAGCTACACTCAGACGAGTTTCGCGATAAAACGATGAGCGCTGAGCTCGCCTACCAGACAGAGCAAAAAAAGGACCCAGAGGGTAGCGCATCCCCTTTCGGGGAGTGAGCAAGAGCTAATGGGGCTAGAAGGCCAAGGAGGTACCTACAGAAGATGTTAGAACCACTCAAGCACACATATAAACATGAAAAATAATAACGAAAGAACTGTAGATCGGTCAACCTCGCGGCGGGGCTACCACGAAACCCGAAGATATAGACCAAAGTCTATTGGATAGTCCAGCCCGAGAGCTGAGTAGGCGAAACCACTCCGCCAAAGCTACCACTAAACGCTTAACGGTATGGGGGTCCATTGGGTAGCCCGGGAAGTGGTCTCCTGGGACGGCTTACCTCGGAGGGGACATTTGTCCCGAGGGTTTTCTCTGCAATTTGCACCATTGTTAGTCCCACAAATACAATATCATCTAAACTAGTAAACCATTTGTCACAAATACAAAACAGTACCACCGATACAACGCACGCCCATAGTATACAACATGCCTACAATTACAGCAATCATCGATACACAAATATAACATCGCCCAAAAAAATAAAACAGGTACCCGCCCAGAATAAAACAAGTACTCGCATCGCAGGAAAATAATACTCGTCCAAACACCGATAAAGAATATTCGCAATCCTTAAGAGAGAGAGAGAGAGAGAGAGAGAGAGAGAGAGAGACTTGTGTAGTTCCGGAAGGATTCGAGCCCGAATCCTTCCCACCCAAGCAAAATCAAGTGTTTTATATTTTTCTTATCAATCATCAAGTAGTCACAAAATGGACGGTCGAAAGTAACGTATTACTTAGATCTATGATTTTAGAGATACAAATTTCTTGATTCAACCGTTTGATCATGTTCTAAACATTTAAAAACCCTAACATATAAACTTTTATTAGGTTTCAAATATTCTTTATCATTAAACTAACTAATGCACTGTTCCAGTCATTTATTTTGCGCATAATTGATGAATAAACAAAAAGTATTCAAAGCACTTGAATTTTTATTTTAAGCCTTCTTAACAATGTAGATAAACTTCGAAAAAAGTGTGAGTCTTCAATTTGAATTGTCTAATATTGAATTTGAATGGGAATGATTTATCTCCATATCATTCCCAAAAGACTCAAGTCTCTCTCTCTCTATATATAACAAGGTGATTTTTTTTATTTTCCCCCCGGTTTGGTTTGGTTTTGTTTAGCTTGTTACTAAGTTTAGAGAGGAGAATTTCATGATTAAAAAATTTAAATTTCGATTATTAAAAACCAATTTTCTTTTGTAGTTGCTTAATCCGACTTATCCAACCCGATCTTACTCCATAATCATGAGCTTGAGTTAGAATAAATCCCAGCTTGAGATGGATCAGAGTTACTTTGGGCTCAATCTATTGAGAAGCTGATTTGGGCTTGGATTGCACTCCAACCTGACCAATGCACTCAGTTAGCTAGCTCATCCTGAAAGATATAAACTAATAATTAAGTAATGTTAGGACAAAAAATTCAAGATATGTATGGATCTTGTTTCCTTGTTTGTTTTTAGACATAAATCAATTCAAGTGTGCGTGGTGGAGAGGAAGAAGCAACGCTCTATGAGACAGCATCAGAAGATTCCATGGAGAGTTTAATAAAACAAACGATTTTTTGGATCTATTGTTGTCCGAATGCTTGTGAGAGCCGTGATTCATGAGGAAGAGACGTCTCCATCTTCATTAATATTCCAATTGATTACATTAATTAATCTTCTAATTAACTGAACAATTTGTTTTTTTTTTTTTTAATCAGATACAAAGAGATAACAAGTGTGCAATAATTTGATGCCTTCCCTGTCGCACGCTCACAATTACCCAAAGTTACCAACGCTGGCACGGTTGCGCTGTCAGAGATCATACGGCACGCCACACCGGAGCTTGCCGTCATGATAAACTAGATGCATCTCGCCCATTCAATTTTTATTTAATAGTTGAGGATTAACCATCTCATAGTTAACTTCTCCATCTCAAAATCTCATTGTATCATGTCTCTCTTTATGCATATATATTTAGATTTTAGGCCCGTGTTACGCACATGTAATAAAAATAAAATTTACTATTTTTTTTTATATTTTTACATTTCTTTATAAGTCTTTGATAGGGGGTTGCAGACTGTCTAAAAATCACTGAAGAAAAGTCATCAGATAATAGAATCATGCCTCAGACGCGAGGTTAATCAAAACCATTCATGTAATGTCAAGACGTAGGGGTCGAAGCATGCGCTCCAGCATCCCTCCAATGTCAAGACGCGGGACTTGAAGCCCGCGTCTCAGCACCACTTTAGTGTTCAGACACAGAGCTTGAAGCCCGCCTCTCAGACGCGAAACTCGAGGCACGCGTCTAATATTACGTCAATGAGGAAATACAGAGTTTGAGGCTCGCATTTCAATATCACCGTGACGCCGTAACGCAGAGCTCAAGATCTGCGTTCAACATCACCTCAACGGCTAAACGTAGAGCTCAAGCCCGCGTTTTAACTGCAGAGGAACCCTACGTCTCAGTTATAACTGCTCCCATTACTGGGTTAAGTACTGCCCACGTAATGAGGGGAGTTAACCCTCATTATGGAGGATTTTTAAGGGACAGTTTTACCACTGGAACCCTTATAAATAGTTCAGTTTATTATTGAAGAGGGGTCAGAATTTTCAGCTGAGGAATATTTATTTTACAAAGAGTTCAACTCTTCTACACCAACTTACTGAGTTCAAATTCTTGCCTAAGTCTCTTTTGAGATTTCATTGGATAGGAGCTGTGCTACTTCATCTGTGATCCAATGAGAAGAGTTTTGAAAAAGCTTGACTTTCACCCAGTCAACAGAAAACAAGATTCACTTTCCGCCGCTACACAAAGAACTCAGTTTTAAACAAAGAGAAGATCTGAGCTTGAGTGTCTTCTCTCTCTTATAGTTGGAATTTGAGTTGTTGTAACTTTTCGTTGATTCAAAAAAATTTTGTAATACACTTTCAACTTTCTTCCCCGTACAGGGGTGCCAAGTGGGCCGTGCCGGGCTCGGCGGGCGGGCCAAATTGGGGCGGCCCGGCCCGGCCTAGGAAATGGAACCCGGGGCCGCCCGTGACCCGGGTGACCCACACTCTGGCCAGACCCGGGCGGGGCAAGCCTTATTAAAAATAAAAAAAACCAAAAAACTCTAAAAAAATTCTAACAAATTTCTAAAATTTCTAAAAAAAATCTTAAAATTATAAAAAAATACTAAGTGAAAAAATGCCAAAAAAATTACAATTGTTGAAATGAAAATGATTTTTTTAATTAATTTTCCAATAAATTGTATAATGGATACAAATACAATTGTAAATTAAAGTTTATCATTAATACATAAAAAAGTACAAGTCTTCATACATTTTATCATTCATAAATAAAAAATTACATGTCTTCATTTATCTTCTGGGGAGTCTTCTGGAGAATCTTCGATAAGATCGTCAATTATTTTATTGTGACTTCTTTTTTCGTATCTAGCCAATCTTTCCCGCATATGGTAATCTCGATCGCATCCGACGCTAGACGGTTCCTCATATCAGTCAGTATTCGACACCTGTACTAAAAATAATTCCGAAACTACTGTAGATACCGGAAGTGTTAGTAAATCACATGTCATGATGGAAAGTAAAGGATAAGTTGATACATGTGATTTTCACCATGTCAAAATATCAAAATTATCAAATCTTGAGTCTGAACCAATCTCAGGAGTTACAACACGTTGGATATAGTAATAAAGTTCATTTAAAGAGTCAGAAGTTCTAAATTTTTTAGAAATTGATAAAAGAGCTGAAAATAATGAACTTCTACAATAGATGCTGAAGAAGTTTGAGATGAAGAAGATTGTTTATTTTCATTAGTAGTTTCATAAAAATCATATAATTTATTTATAGAAGAATCAATATTGCCCACATATTGGTAGAACTATCCTCATATCCCATTCTTTCATAAAAATTTTCAAGTAAACATTTTTATCTATTAAATGTAATCTTAGGATCCATAACAGCAGCAAAGTAAAAAATAAAAAATAAAAGAAAATTCTTTAAAACATTTATTAATTTTCTCCATGGAAGCAATAATATCTTGAACAAATCAGTATTTCTACATTTAGAAAATATTTCTGTTATTTCAGTTAACTCATAAAATACTAAACTTATTGTTGGATAATAAATACGAGAAATAATTTTGTTACTCGTTCAAATCTTTTCAAAAATTCACAAATCCATTCACAAATGTCCCATTTCTCATCGAAAATAAAACTGTTAGGCAATTCTACAGAAATGAACCTATTTATTACCTGCTTGTAAGGAATTATTTTACTTAACAAATTATATGTTAAGTTCCAACAAGTTCTTACATCTTGAGGTAGTATTTTAGCAGGTAACCCCAATCCCGAACAAATTTATCTGAAGGTTTGCCTTCTTGGGCCACTACTTTTATAAATATAATAGTATCTCTTAATTTTTGAATATAATCATTAATTATTTTCAAATCATTTTGTACACATAAGATAATAATATGACAAACACATCGAATATGAAAAAAAATCATTCAAAACAGGTTTTAAATATTTTTTTCAAAATCTCAATTGTTGTAGTATTTTCACTAATATTATCAAATGAAACAGTAAAAATTTTGGAATCAATTTTAGATTCTCTAGCAATATGCATTATAATCTTACTTATATTTAAAGCATTATGAGGATGATGAAACTTTTTAACCTGATAATTTTTTCATTTAAAACCCAATGAGAATAAATAAAATGCTCAATAATAATAATATAATAGTAGCCGTTAAGGGCTTCCTAACAATCAGAAGTAAGTGCAATTTTTGTTGGCCCAAAGGCCATTATCCCGGTTATTTTGATGATAGCAAAACATATTTAGTTATGAATTTAATATTCTTGATTTTGAAGTATTTCAGGTTCAAGAAACAGATTTTGACAACTCCGCTAAAAGACTCACAAATTTGGAGTTCGCCCAACATTTGCATGCCCAAGCTAAAGCACATAGGAAGCTTCGGAATTTGCGTTGAAGAAAAGTTCAAGAAGAAGATCAAGACTTGCTTAAGAATCCAAGCTTTGTACTTTGTTTATTTTCATTTTAGAATATTTTGTCAAAACTAAATAGTAGAAGTAGAGATATGGGATATCACACACACACATTTTCTAGAGTGGTTTATGGCTTCAAAATACTTTCCATTTCTATTTCCAAACTCAGTTTAGTTGAAAATATCTATTTTGGAAATACGATTTTAGAGAGACTAGTTTTTGGGAAAAACATTTTATTGAAAATCAAGTTTTTATCAAAAGAATTTTTACCAAGTATTTTACCTTGATAGTAGTATGACACATGCTCATACTCTATGATTTTTCAAGACCAAAATATTTTATCCAAGACCCAAAACCCAAACCCAAAATTTTCTAGGTTCTGTGAATTCTGATTTTTCAGAAATTCACAGTGACCGGTCGACCGGCAGTCGACCGGCACTCGACCGACATGCACATTTGTGCATATGCGTATCAGTCGACCGGGAGTCGACCGATACTCGACCGGCCCCCAACCTGCTGCTCTCTGGAAATGCCAGTCGACCGACCCAGTCGACCGGTGAGCCCCAACGGTCGGATTTTTGACCGTTGGCGGTCGACCGACCCGGTCGACCGGTAGTCTGTCAAAAATTCTGACAGACCCAACAGCTATATTTTCTGACTCTTTGACTTTGGGATTTGTCTCCAACGAATCTCTTGAGCAGTTTTTGACCCCTATAAATAGGTGGTCACTTCATATGAAATGACTAATGATTTTAGAGCTATCAAGTGAACTTTGACAAGAGTTTCAAAGATTTCCAAAGTTTTTCAAAAGAAAAGATTTTTCTCTCCAAAGCCTAAATTTCCATCACCTTTCTTGGAGCCTATTCCTCTACTTCTCTCTAGTTTTGCACTACACAATCCCATACTCTAAGTCTACTATTTGGTTCTAGGATTGTGCTTAGTGAGCTATTTGTAAAAGTGATCAAGTGTGATCACTTCCATTGTAATTGAGTGAAGTTGTAGAGGCATCGGCCTCAAGGCGAGCTAGTGTGCTCAAGGTGGTGAAGTGTCATCACGGGAGACGGACAAGTGTTGTCCTTGTATTGTTGATCCGGTGGGATCCTCAATAGTGGAAATCCTTCAAGTGTGAAGGCGGGGACGTAGAGCGTGGCTCGAACCTCGGAAACATATCGGCGTGTTTGCGTTTGCTCAAATTTCTCTAACTCTATCTCCTTTATTACTAGCAATTTTACATTGTCCTTTACTTGCAAGAAATATTGTATTGTGCTAATTGTTTAGAGTTAAATTTTTAAATTCCGCATAATTGCCATTATCATATAGCCATCACCTATTCACCCCCCCCTCTAGGTGATTTCAATTGGTATCAGAGCCTAACCCTACAACTTAGGTCTAACAACCTTAGGGAGATCCTTTAGTTGGCTATATACATTTGTTGCATTTATTATATATTGTGCATTTTATTCATCATACATGGCATCTCTAGATTTTTCAAGCATTAAGTCCCCACCCAAATTTGATGGCTTGAACTTCCCTATTTGGAAGGTCAAGATGAACCTTTTTCTAAAATCCCTAGGAGTCAAGGTAGCTAGGGCCGTCACCAAAGAATTCATTGAACCCACTAGTGATGAGAGCACATGGTCCGAGGATACCACCAAGGACTATGAAGCTAATGCTAGGGCACAATATGCATTAACACAAGCACTTAATGAAGATGACCTTGCACGCATCATTAATTGTAAATCGGCATATGAAGTTTGGAACATGCTTATTGTGACTCATGAGGGAACGTCACAAGTCAAGAGAGCAAAAGTTGACTTGCTACGTTCTCAATATGAGAATTTTTACATGATTGATAATGAGAGCATTGATGACATGCTCACTCGCTTTACAAAAATAACTAATGCTCTTTCTTCCTTAGGTGACAAGATTGACAACGATCAAAAGATAAGGAAGGTGATTCGAGCTCTTCCCAAAGCTTGGGAAGTCAAGGCGACAACCCTCAAAGAGCTAAATGACAAAGAGGAGATGGACTTCTCCGGCTTCATCGGCAATCTCAAAACACATGAGATGGAGATGAAAGTACGAGAAGAAAGGGAGGCACCCAAGAAGAAATCAATAGCCTTCAAAGCCGCTCCAACCATTCAAGACGAGGATGATTCATCGGACGAGTGCGATGAAGACTTCGCCATGCTCATCCGGAAGGTGGGCAAGATGTTCTACAAAAAGGGAAGACAAAGCAATTTCCGGCGAGGGAAACCTCAAGGGAGATTTGAAAGAAAAAGAGAGGAGCCCGGTCCTTGCTTCCATTGCAAGAAGATTGGTCACCTCATTGCCGAGTGCCCCGCTCTACAAGCGACCACATCCAAGAACGGGCAAAGAAAGAAGAAGGCCATGGTGGCTACTTGGGATGACACGGAGTCGGAATCCGAAGAGGAAGTCGACGCCGCGCACATGTGTTTCATGGCACATGGGGAGGATGTACCAAAGGTAACTCTAGAAAACACCTTAGAAGATGATGATTTGACTATGGATGAACTTGCACATTTCTTTGAAGAATTGCAAAATAGGTATGAAATTTCCCAATCACTAAATAAGAAATTAAAAAGAGAAAATGAAGCTTTAAAACATAAAGTAGAAATAGTTGTTAAAGAAAAAGATGTTTTATCTAGTGCATTTGAAAAATTGAAAAATGATTTTGATAAGCATAAACTTGCAAATAAGGGTAAAACCCCCATGGTTTCAATAGATAAAAATGATTTTGTTGAGATCCAAAAGCGTGTTGATGCTTTGGACTCCACACTTAAAAATTGTGCTTTTGATTTGAAAAAGATAGCTTCTAAATTTCCTAAGGGAACACCCCAAGGGAAACATGCACAACATGCACATACACATGCACGGAAACATACTCACACTCACAAGCATGCATACATGTATGGTAATGGTAGGATTTTTGTTTGCACTCATTGTGGCCGCAAAGGCCATCTAGAAAAATTTTGTTATGCTAAGAACAATGTTAAGAATAAATATGTTTGGGTTCGCCCCGGTACTAACCCCAAAGGACCCTCAAAGATTTGGGTACCAAAAGATCCTCCAAATGTAGGTGACACAGGTGGATCTACTTCCTCCAAGACTTAGGGGGAGACGGTGCCCGGGTGGTAGATGCAACTAAGCTCAAAGTTCAAATCTAGCTTGCATCGCTATCGTGGAGGCACCTATTTTTGGAGACTAACCGTAAATTGGTAACATCTCCATTTAAGAGTTTTTAATTTTGTATATACAATTGTTATAGGATTGCTAGTTTAGTTTTATGCTTCATTGATACATGATTAGAATAAACTTGCAACTCTAACATGATTGTATATGCCATGTTCAATTTTGATTTTTTTTTGACATGTATACATATGTGTAGAATGGTTAGTTTGCTTTTGATTCATTATTGATACATACTTATATAGAACTACCTTTCTATCATGTTGTGTACATGCCTTGTATTAATTTTCATATCTTGTATTGTCATGCCTTATGTCATACTTGTCCACATGTCCAATTTTTTGTGTATCTATATGTATAGTTTAGATTTTGTGATTATATACTTGTATACATATAGACCTATTTTTCATAAATAAAATAAAACTTTTTGAAAAATTTTCATAGTTGAGCAAATACCTAAAGATGGCAATTGCGCACCTCAACTCATTCAAGAGGAATCAAGAGGATGAAGTTCAGAAACCCGTCACTGGGTATTCGGCTTCAACATCTTTATACCTTTGCTTAAATATGTAAAATAAAATTAAATAATTTTGTGTGAAGTTTTGTTGATATGATCACTAAATGAAGATTTAAAAATAATTGTGTTATCCCTGATTATTATAATATAACATATTTTTATTTGTTATAATGTTTATTTATAAATTTTTTTTTTTTTTGGTCAGAATATGGTAGCAGATTTTTCAGACTTACCGGTCGACTGGCCCTAACCCCAGTCGACCGGCTCTGTCTGAGAAAAATTCTTTGATTTTTTTTGCTACCGGTCGACTGCTGGTATAGGACCAGTCGACCGATTTAGATGCAGGACTCTCTGTTTCTTTTCGGTCGACCGGTCCCTCAATCCCAGTCGACCGATAGTCGTATTCTGGCGTATATTTGAACCTTTTCTTCACTGTTTCGGCTCTCTCTCACATTTCCTCTCACAGCGACCGCAGGAGCCCCTTTTCCCCAAAATTTCCTTCTTCAGATCCGTTCACCTGATCTAAAAATCCTTCAAAACCCATTTTAATCTTCTCATTTCTAACTCGGATCTTCAATCTCAAGCCGATCCATCCGTCAGATTCTCAGAATTTCTGGATTTCAAGCTAGGGTTTCAGTTTTTCTCAAAGGTAAAAATTTCGAATTTTTCACTTGTTCTTCCTTTCTAGCTTAGATCTATCACTTCCTTTGTCTTCATATTAGGTTGATTGATCATCTAGATCGTGCCATTAACTGCAAAAACCTAAAAATTTGATTTTTGTCATGGCTCCAAAAAGACATCGTTCTGAGAAGGGAAAGGGCATTGCCCAATCCTCATCTCAAGCCCCTAGGACTGAACCTGTGTTCCGTAACGATCTTGCCTCTGATCGTTACACACATTTAGCCCCTAGGAATACTATTTCGGGTAGATATGTGGCTATGCATGATTTTGAACATTTAGATATCCCCCACATACTTCGTGCCAACAATCTTGTAGATTTTCTCTCCATTAGGGAGAAAGTTTACACTTCTTTGGTTCCCTATTTCTATGCCAATTTTGAATTTAGTGGGAACCGGATCATTTCCCGTGTGATGGGTAGGGACATAAACATTTCCCTAGGTCAATTTGCTAGAATTCTTCATCTTTCCACTGATGGAATAGATGTTTACTCTTATGACCTACATGATTTTCCTGAATATCCGGAGGGTGAGTCTTCACTCACCGCATCCACTCTTCTTCACCAGGATGACAATCCCGATCTAGTGAGGAATGAGATTGTGAGTCAGTATACCCTCCAATCTCAGGTCCTTGCTAAGATTGTCTTTCATAACATCGTGCCAAAATCCGGTGAATTTAGCCATGCTCGAGGTCCTGTTCCCTTGATTATCTATTGCCTCCTTAAAGGCATTAAGATAAATTTCCCTCGAGTGATCGCTTCTCACATGAGTGGTGATCAGATTCGTACTGCTGGTAGGAGTCTGCCTTACGGCATGCTCATTACCCATTTGCTTAGGGCTCTAGATTTTGATTTCTCTGGTCAAGCCCCTTCAAAACCCTCTTCAGATTTCAATGCTGCTGCCTTAAAGATGATGGAAGCTCAGTTGCGTCGACACGCAGCTGTGCAACCACCACCTGTTCCTGCAGCTGATCCAGCTCTAGCTCCACCTCCTGTTTTTCCTGCTCCTGAGTTTCAGGGTGCTTCTGCTTCTGAGGTCCGCTCGCAGATCGAGGCACATCAGGCCTGGGTCGGTGAGCAAGTCTCTGCACTTCGTGCAGATATGGCTGCTCGTGATGCTTCTCTTCGGGCAGATATGGAGGCTCGTGCTGCTATGGATGCTGCTTTTCGGGCGGAGGTCCGAAACGACTTGTCCTATATGGCTGAGTCCATGAGATTTGTGGATGTTCAGTTCCAATCTCTGTTCTCTAAATTGGACATAGTCGTTCCTGATGGGACTCGGGTGCTCGTCGTCTCCCTGCTGCTGGTCCTCCTTTCCCTCCCAGAGCTCGCGTCTCTGTTCCACCACCGCGCCCCAGAGTTGATGCCGTGGATACAGAGGAGGTAGTTTCCTCTTCTTCCTCAGATGATGGTGATGACCAGACGATGGCCGAGGGCTCTGATGATGACGAGGAGGAGGATGACGAGGCGACTGAGTGATGCTGCTGTTGATGCCCCTTTATTGATGATGTCAAAAAGGGGGAGAGACATTTGGAGAGAGATTTTTTTTGTTATGTATTTGACTTATGTATTTGACTTATTTTGTTGTGTTGGACACCTTTATTTTGGACACCTTTATTCTTGTGTTGTGGACATGTCTTGTGTGGTATGTATTTATGTCATGTTGAGACTCATTTCCTTTTATCTATGATATGACATGTGTGGTTGATATTTTCTATGGGCATGGATATTTGATGTTTATGATTTAGCAATTGTGACAATATGCCTGAGTATGATTTTTTTTTATATGCATATGTTGAGGGGGAGCTTCATTTGAAGACTCCACCCAAAATATCTTGTGATAACTACATATGTTTTGCCATCATCAAAAAGGGGGAGATTGTTGGCCCAAAGGCCATTATCCCGGTTATTTTGATGATAGCAAAACATATTTAGTTATGAATTTAATATTCTTGATTTTGAAGTATTTCAGGTTCAAGAAACAGATTTTGACAACTCCGCTAAAAGACTCACAAATTTGGAGTTCGCCCAACATTTGCATGCCCAAGCTAAAGCACATAGGAAGCTTCGGAATTTGCGTTGAAGAAAAGTTCAAGAAGAAGATCAAGACTTGCTTAAGAATCCAAGCTTTGTACTTTGTTTATTTTCATTTTAGAATATTTTGTCAAAACTAAATAGTAGAAGTAGAGATATGGGATATCACACACACACATTTTCTAGAGTGGTTTATGGCTTCAAAATACTTTCCATTTCTATTTCCAAACTCAGTTTAGTTGAAAATATCTATTTTGGAAATACGATTTTAGAGAGACTAGTTTTTGGGAAAAACATTTTATTGAAAATCAAGTTTTTATCAAAAGAATTTTTACCAAGTATTTTACCTTGATAGTAGTATGACACATGCTCATACTCTATGATTTTTCAAGACCAAAATATTTTATCCAAGACCCAAAACCCAAACCCAAAATTTTCTAGGTTCTGTGAATTCTGATTTTTCAGAAATTCACAGTGACCGGTCGACCGGCAGTCGACCGGCACTCGACCGACATGCACATTTGTGCATATGCGTATCAGTCGACCGGGAGTCGACCGATACTCGACCGGCCCCCAACCTGCTGCTCTCTGGAAATGCCAGTCGACCGACCCAGTCGACCGGTGAGCCCCAACGGTCGGATTTTTGACCGTTGGCGGTCGACCGACCCGGTCGACGGTAGTCTGTCAAAAATTCTGACAGACCCAACAGCTATATTTTCTGACTCTTTGACTTTTGGGATTTGTCTCCAACGAATCTCTTGAGCAGTTTTTGACCCCTATAAATAGGTGGTCACTTCATATGAAATGACTAATGATTTTAGAGCTATCAAGTGAACTTTGACAAGAGTTTCAAAGATTTCCAAAGTTTTTCAAAAGAAAAGATTTTTCTCTCCAAAGCCTAAATTTCCATCACCTTTCTTGGAGCCTATTCCTCTACTTCTCTCTAGTTTTGCACTACACAATCCCATACTCTAAGTCTACTATTTGGTTCTAGGATTGTGCTTAGTGAGCTATTTGTAAAAGTGATCAAGTGTGATCACTTCCATTGTAATTGAGTGAAGTTGTAGAGGCATCGGCCTCAAGGCGAGCTAGTGTGCTCAAGGTGGTGAAGTGTCATCACGGGAGACGGACAAGTGTTGTCCTTGTATTGTTGATCCGGTGGGATCCTCAATAGTGGAAATCCTTCAAGTGTGAAGGCGGGGACGTAGAGCGTGGCTCGAACCTCGGAAACATATCGGCGTGTTTGCGTTTGCTCAAATTTCTCTAACTCTATCTCCTTTATTACTAGCAATTTTACATTGTCCTTTACTTGCAAGAAATATTGTATTGTGCTAATTGTTTAGAGTTAAATTTTTAAATTCCGCATAATTGCCATTATCATATAGCCATCACCTATTCACCCCCCCCTCTAGGTGATTTCAATTTATGTGGTAAAGATGATAAAATTGCAATTAATATTTGTTTTTGTTCTTCAACTACTCTAAATATTTCTGATTTATAGTGTTCCTACTGACCTGGTCATAATCGAGATTATGAGTGGTTCTAATATAATTTGTAAATGCATTATTTTCAGCTATACTAAAAGGTTGTTCAGACCGAATAAGATATTTTGCTAAATTTATTTTACCTATTGCATGATTATAAGTAAAGTACTTATTGTGCCACTCAAAGTGTTAATTTAAGTTTGTCATGGTTGGTGTTCCATGTGTTTACTCTTAATGTGTCGGTTTAGTGGGTTGATTCCCGCATTTTTGAGAAAAGCATATGAAACATCTGGATACAACTTGCATTGCGCCATCCTGGCTCCATCAACAGTTACTTTATCAAAATATTTTCAAACTCTAAATTTAAAAATTGTAGAGGTATTTGATACCTCGGGAGAACTAATAGTAATATGATGAGGAGTGGTAGATATGTCAGAAGAAGTATTAAAATCTGTGAATTGTGTAAATGAAATTTGTGGAGTGTCGGACAATAAAAAATTTTAGGACCTCCTACTATTCATTATTTAAACTAAATATACCATGAAATGTAGAATCAGAAGTTTGACTAGGTCAACAGATGAAGAATTGACATCCATTTTATTTGCAGAGCTTGATGAATTGAGAGTTGAGAGCTTGTAAAGAGAGCTTGTAAAGCTTGAATACTAGAGAGTTTGTAGAGCTTGTAAAGCTTGTAAAGCTTGAGTACTTATAAAGATTGTAGAGCATGAGGACTTGAGAGCTTATAGAGCTTAAGGACTTGAGAGTCAGAAGACTTGAGACTTGAGAATTTTTGAATTTTTTTGAGATATAAGAGATTTTTATTGTGACAAAATGGAGTGGGAAAAATGAAGTACTTATAAGGAGAAGACGGGTAATTTTTTGTAATTTTTTTTTTGCAAAAAAAGTCACCACACCAACCATATACTCGTGGGGGGTTGTTTGCCAAAAAAAAAAAAAAAAAAAAAACAAATACCCCCAACGACTATAATAGCCGTTGGGGCTATTTGGGGGAGGGGTTATTTGCAAAAGAAAATTACAGATAACCTCCATCCTGCCCCCAACGACTATAATAGCCATTGGGTTTGGCCGGGCTAGGACCCACGACTATTACAACCTTAGGAAATTCGGGTCAGGCCGGCCCAGGTAGGCCAGACCCAGGCCGTGGGCCGTCTTTGACGGACCTGGGTCCGGCCTAGGGTTTAGCCGGAGCCGGCTCCTACCAGGGTCGGGCCCGAGCTTCCCGGACAGTGCCGAGCGGGTTGCTGGCCCCGGTCGACCCACTTGACACCCCTAGTCTTTAACTCTTATTTTAGAAAATTATAATCTTGAATGAAAGAAAAAAGAAACCTTTCATCTTGTTTTTTTGGGATAAGTATCGTCCTTGTTACTTCAATTTTTTTTTTATTTCAAAGTTCATTTTCAAAACAGAGATTCTTAGGACATGTTTGTTTGCCTAAAAGAGAGATGAAGAGAGCCATCTTCCTTTTCTTCAAGTGTTTGGGTGGGTTAGAAGAATTTGAAACTGCTATTCATGAATCTTAGGTGGAGCTTAGGTGGAGGACTTTCTTTCACTTTTTTCTTCTTGTCATTTGTTTGAAGGAGAGTGGGAGCTCTTTGATCAAGGCAAAAAAATAATTTTAAATTTTCGCTCTCTCCCCCCCCCCCCCCCCCCTTCTTTGTCTTCTTCTTCTTCCTTTCCCTTCTCTTTCCTCTTACTCTTTTTCCTCTTCCTTCTTCCACATCCTCTTCTCGTTTGTTTGGCCTCACTCTTCTTTCTTTATTCCAAATTTCTTCTCTTCATTCTCTCTTCTTCTTTTTTTCTTTCTCCCTTCCTTCTCTTTCAAAAAATAAACAAGCCCTTAGTAAATATTGTTCTTTTATTATTTCAAATCTTTTTTGAGATATTGACGTAAAAGTTATGATTAGATTTTTTTAGTATCATAACATTTTTTTTATTTTTCTTTCTTTTTGACATATGTGAGAGAGAGAGAGAAGGATTAATGACTATAAAAAATTTAAATATGTAACCATGAAGAGGGATACATATATTGAATTCTTGGTTCTTTATCTCAAAAAATACTAGTTTTTAATTTTTGAGATGAGAATATAAATGTATAGTTAGACTTTAAGATTTGCTAATAGTTTGTAAATATATGGATAAATATAGTTAGAACGCGACACAAACATGAGTCATAATCAAATTAGAATTTCAATCAAAAAGGTTATACTTATAATAGTAAATATATCGCGTGCACTCCTATTATTTTGAAAATTGTTAAATTTTTAATTAGAAGCCATTTGGAAACTTAATCATGCATGTTTCTTCACTCAGGGACATGAAATATAAATGAACATCATGAAAAAATTTATTACTTTGCCCTGATCATATTTTAAGGACATGAAGTAATTCTTTTGAAAGTAAAATAAAATTTATGTACCAAGAAAAAAAGAAAAAGAAAAAGAAAAAGAAAAAGAAATGACTCTTCGTGAGTTACGAAGCTTTCACATCAGATCTGGATAATATAAAAATTAAACAAAAACGTTAAATTTAAACTCTGAATTTTTCTAGGATATTCGTGTGTATATATATATGTGTGTGTGTATATATATATATATATATATATATATATATATATATATATATATATATATATATATATATATGTGTGTGTGTGTGTGTGTATATATATATATATATATATATATATATGTATGTATATATATATATATATAAAAGTAGCCGCATGTAATTAATATACAAGAAAGAACATGGACGATCAAATAATTAAGTGGAAAGTACTAGCTGTTTTTCTCACTGGTACACCCTTTCTTGTCGAGAGGGAGAGGCCTCAAGTTCAATCTCTGCAGTTGTCAAACGAAAGATTTAATTTTGAATAGTTAGTGATATGTGTGTATAGGATGGATTGGTGACCTTTCTCAAAAAAATAATTAAGTGGAATAAAAAAATGGCTTATTAGACACACTCACACTAACTATGAGAACGATTTTCAAATTAAGCTTCGTGATCACGGTGGGTCACCTCATGTATTAGGTGGAAAAAATTGTTATATTAGCCGTAGAAAAAAGATGTCATCTAATGCATGAGTAAAAAAAGTCTGGAATCACTTAATTTTTCAGGGTTAATCTAATTAGAGTATGTAGATCAAGATGAACGGTTCAGATCAACCATGAGGTGACCCATTGTGGAGTTCTTATTAATAATTTAAGAACTATTCGCATAAGAACTATTCGCATAAAATCATTTCTCTCTCTACACATACGTATATACGTATATATGTATGTATATATGTATATACATATATGTGTGTACACACACACACACACACACATATATATATGAGAGAAATGTAAATCAGCTTACACAGGAGGCAACTCCCTCCTATGTCGCACTCAAAAATCAATTTCCCGAGTAAATTTTCAAGATCCGACCGCACATTATCATCTTCATATTCTAAGATATACACATATAAAAAATCAAGTGATTTGAAGTTTGTTTACTCCATTTCCTTTGGGTTCAAACATTAACGGTTTTTTAACAATAGAACAAAATGGAACGATTAGATCAATGAGTAAACGAATTTCAAATCACTTGATTTTTTATATGTGTATATTTTAGAATATGAATATGATAATGTGCGGTGGGATCTTGAAAATTCACTCGAAACATATGATTTTTGAGTGCGACATAGGAGGGAGTTGCCTCCTGTGTCAGCTGATTTACATTTCTCTCTCTCTCTCTCTCTCTCTCTCTCTCTCTCTCTATATATATATATATATATAGGAAAATTTTCAAATAAGAAACCTTCTCAAAATAAGCTTCGGTGAGAAAACTATATAGGAGTGATCTTGTGGATGATTTAAAATGTTCATCTTGATCTACATGCTCTAATTAGATTACCAATAAAATATCACGTGATTTCAAGGTTTTTTGCTCATACATCAAATGACATCTTTATTCTATGATGAATATAACGTATATTTGTAACCATTTTTGTATGGTAAAAAATCTCGGAATCACGTGATTTTTATTGGTAACCTAAATAAAGTATGTACATCATGATGTCAAGACGAATAGTTCGGATCATCCATATGATAGCTCATATATGATTTTTTCACAGTCTTCGTGTGAGAAAGTTTCTCACTCGAACCCCCCACCACACACACATAAAGGAGCACGTACTGATTTCTGAGCTGAACTGAGATGTTTTGAAAGGGTTGCTCTAATGCGAATGACCTGCATTATATTAGAATCCACTTGAAGTAGAACAGTTAGAACTCCGCGCAATTGATAAATTAAGTGAAGTTGCGATGCAAAATGGAAAACACAATTGAACAAATATTTGAGACAGAACAACTAGTAACACAAGCGCGCCCACGCATACATATACAAAAGAGAGGCGTATGCATGCTCACATAGCGATAGGCGCGCGCGCACACACAAACACACACAGAGAGAGAGAGAGAGAGAGCTATGGGAGCTCCCCACACTCCACAGAAGAGAGAGAGAGAGAGAGAGAGAGAGAGAGAGAGAGAGAGAGAGAGAGCTATATACAAAAGAGAGGCGTATGCATGCTCACATAGCGAAGGGCGCGCGCACACAAACACACACACACAGAGAGAGAGAGAGAGAGAGAGAGAGAGCTATGGGAGCTCCCTCACTCCACAGAAGAAAGCGGAGAAGATGGTCATCTCTTCATCACCCCCTCATGTGGAGTCAGGGGAGGCCCGATATAGTACTACAAACTCCCTCAACTCCTCAAAAAAAACCTGCAGTATAATTTGCTAGACGTTCAAACCCAAAGATCTCCAAGCTCTCCTCCAATTGTCCCTCAAGAAAATGATGATCCTTGCAACTTCGGTGGTGCTTCACATATTATGCAAGGCAGTGGCCATCTCCTTTATATAAGCATTTTTGCTTCACTACACTACAGCATGAACAAACGCCTTAGTACCACACGAAAGCAGACAACTTCGGTCTGTACTTAATTAACACAATTAGCTGATCGATTGGATTGGATTAGCCTTCCGTGATCATATTAGACTATTAATTACTTAGTTTAATTTGTACATAAATCACACAGGCAGACAATGACCACACATACCAAGGTACATTGTGAGAATAAGAGTAGCAGAGAAAATGAGTGGTACTTTTGTGTCCGAATCTGAATTGATTGAACACGCGAACCAGTCTTTTAAAAGTAGCTTGAATTGTGAATTGTCATTTGGCAAGGAACCAGAGCACCCGTATAATCTGGAGGGTTTTGCGGGTGCCGGATTTGACCATTCAATGGGGCCTTCAAATTACCTTTTATTCTGGAGAAAATCCATGTCACAGGTAGGGCTGAGAATTTATCCCATTATCTGAACCCGATCCAAAGACTGAATAGGATCAAACTCATAGCCGTTTGTTTCGCGTAAAATTCCGTAATTCGTAAATGACTTACTACCCAGTTACAACTACGGCGTTTGTTTGGACCGTAATTCGTAAAAGACTTACGTAACTCAACTAACACTCACTTGCAACCCAGTTACCACTCACTTACAGCCTAGTTACAGTTAATTTTGTGGTCATACAAATTTGTAATATTTTTTTATATTGATATTAAAAATTTTAATATTTAACTTTTTTAATATTTATTTGCAGTATTAAAACTTTTAAAATCAACAAATAGTTAATTTTATGGTCAACTTTTTCACTTACGACTTATACATTACGACAACCAAACACCGTAAAGTACAATACACTTTCTCACTTTACAATTTTATATTAGTAACCAAACACGTAAAATTTACTTACATGTAACTCATTTACAATTGTAAAAGACTTTACCAATTACAACTACGAATTACGGTCAGTTACGACAACCAAACAGACCCGTATGTATTGATATTCAAACATATAGAATTTTCAGGCCGGGTTTGGACCCCAAACATGAAACATTATTAATAATCAGGACATACTGAAAACTGTAATCCGATCCGAGTACCCAATTTGCCATATGATCTATTCGGCTTTTAACAAATTAAACCTTTGTGAAACAAGAACCTATGGCATTTAACAAGAGAGTTATTTAGTCAACCAATGTTTGGGTTATTTAGCCAACCCATGTTTAGGTTATTTAGCTAACAAGTTGTAATATCCCTAATTAATACTATATAAATTAATGTTTAACAATAACACCAATACAAATTAATAATAATAATAATAATAATGATAATAATAATGATAACAATATTGTTAAAATCAATTAATATATATAATGCAAGCTCACTTCTTTATTTCTTTTTTCCTTCATATTCTCCCTTTTAGACCCAGGCCCAAATTCAGCTAGCCCAGGCCCACATCATTTTTCCTAAATTCTTTTTACTTCAATATTAATGGAGCCCAGCCCAGCCTGAAGTCACTGCCTTTTTCTCCTCTTAATTTTCTACATTTTTGCCAAGGCCCAAGCCCAGCACAATATCCCAAAGCCTATATATGTACTCATCTTTCTCTTACCTCTCTATCTACCCCCCACCCTAAACGAAACCCTAACCCTAGCGCCTGCTCCCCTCTATGCTGCACCGCCACATGCCCCCTCTCTTACTGCGCTCCGACGGCAAGCCACAAGTCTCCACCACCCTTCTTCTTCTTCTCCTCCTCCTCCTCCTCCCTTTCTTCACGCGCAATCCTCCTCCGCCTGCACCGTGGGCTTCGTCGACTGCATCTTCTCCTCCTTACTACAGTCCATCACCGTCTGCATCATCCCGTTCCGCCACCTGCGCCTCCACAACAATCCTAACCCACCCTATCTCCTTCTTCTTCTCCTTACAACCCTAGCCATGCCACCACCCGAGACCCCGACCGCACTGCCCTCCGCCCCCGCTCAGAGAGCCCCGTGCCTTACGTGGTTGCGTCCCCTCCTGCAGCGCCACCCGCAACCTAGCTTGCCGCCTTCTCCTCCTTGGATAACTGTTGCTGCCGCTGGCCACCAACCCTACTCTCTTCTCTTCTCCCGCTGTGGTTGTTGTCAACTTGAGAAGTCAAATCGGGTTCAAATCCTAACTGAAGCTGAACCCAAATCAAATTATTAGAAGTGGGTTTAAGTTATTGCGTTTGACCTGCAAGCAACCCCACCCGTTTATGCCCAAATCCGACCTGCAGACAGTTTCACACCCATTAAGCATTCGAGTTTGGTTTTTTAGGTTGTTTCTTGACCGTTTGAAGCCTGATTTGAACAATTTTCGAGGCGCTGGATTTAGGGAGACCAGAGCTACACATCCGTTGCAACTCAGAGATCCATCTACTCTAGGAGAGAGAAGGAGGCCATCACCAAATCAAGCGACGAAATTTAATCATCAATAAGACAAGTACCTAGAGTCCTTTCTCTTTCTTTGATATTAATCTAATGGAAATCGTACCTAGGATCCTCTTTCATGACCTTTCCCATTAGTTTAACTAGATCTTACTATTCTATAATCATGTCTTGGATATGAATTGAATTACCTATAGCAAACATTATAGTCAGTTTGGCTGCTGGTCATTCATCTCTTTTTCTGGATTTTCTGTGGGCACTTCTCCATCTGGTGTTGCTGATATTATCACATAATTTGATTTGATGCTCATATAATGACGATGATCTATAACTCCATTAAATTTCAGCATTTATTTTTACTGTACATTTTATTCTCTCAGTTGCAGCGTGCATATAAAAATTTCATGTGACCATTTTTGTGACATCCAATTGCCATTGGCTTTCTCTAGGTGATTAGATAGTTGATTCTTGAATTCAAAGTATAACATGTGATAATTTTAGTTCCAGTCGTGTGATATTTCTTACTCTTGGTACATGGAGACATGTTATTACTCATTGATATTGGATTTTCATGCATCTATTGATATGGCATTCGAGTTAATTACTCCTATAAGTCATGTTTGAACAAACCGTTACATGATGACAAATAACCGACATGATTGACCTTATTCACGTAGAAAGACACCATGATATAGAAATTACATCATGATTATCTTGGATATGAAAGCATGAAAATGAACATGAATATAAATATAAACAGGGAAGTCTAAATGACATGGATAAACATTTGCGTGAAGCATATACTTAAAATTACTTGAGAAAGTGGTACATGGTGATTATATGTGCTTAACAAGGACACGATGATATGGTTGTTCTTGGTTCTTGGTTCTTGCAACGATATTTTCTTTAATTAAATTTGATTGTAAAAATGAAAAGACACGGAGCTAACATGAGAAAATTGATGGTAAAAACTGAAAAAAATGTGCTTTGAATACTTTTACCTCTGTACAAGGTATGGTGGCGTGTGTTATTACACTATGCATGTCACTTTGTGACATGGATTATCGATGACTCATTGTAATTATATCCTGATATTCCTGGCATGACTTCTCGCTGAGGTACATGGACGCTCTTTTGACTTAATCAGTTTCCAAACAACGATAATTATTGATTAATATGCGAGAATAAGCTGTAGTATGAGACACACTTATTTCTGCGTGCTTAGAACCTGATTGACATGCGTAGTGTAGACGTAGGATGGGGTATGTTTTACCGCACGTGGCAGTTGGGGCAGCCTCACCTAATCAGTAACCTCTCGGGACATATACATAATTAACCTCATTGTTCTAAAAATCGGATTAATCGGCCGATTAATTGGCCGATTAATCCTATTTAGTGGCAGCCCGCTTAATATTACATTAATCGCTCTGATTGTACGCTCAAGCAATTAATTGGGTCCAAAACGCTTAATCTCCGATTAATCCCCGATTAATGCGTGATTAATCCGATTAATCCCCGATTAATTATTTAGTATTTCATATGTTTTTTATTTGAAAAATTTATCACTTTGTGTCCGTTGGATCGCTAAGTAGTTTATGTTGTGATGTTGATGATTTGATAATAATCTTTTATTAAATAGTAGACGAACTGTTATTTATTAAATAATAGATGAATTATGATATTTTATTATTGTATATTTTGCATAAAGTGATACTTAAGTTTTATTATTTTTGATTATTTTTCAAATTAACTTATTTAGTAGTCTTTCTCCATCATTCTTTAAAGCTCATTATTTTGATTGATAAATTGACTATTTTTTTATTTATCTTATTTTGCAAGTAAGTTCTTTGATTTATATTTATGTTACAAATTTGAAATCTTAGATTACTAATGTGAAAAGCTAAGTTCTTTTACTTCTTTCTTTTTACTATTTATTCATATTGTCTTGTTCATCATATCATGGTTTATAACTTCACATCTAGATATTGTCTTGTATAATATATAGGTATTTTCAATAATTAATTGTATATATTCATATGTAGTTGTGTATAAATATAATTAAATATATTAAAATTTTCAAAAACTATTAATCCCCGATTAATCTCCGATTAATCCGATTAATCATTATTCAGTGTTGGACCGCACGAATAATGAAACCGATTTTTAGAACACTGATTAACCTTGTAACTATGTGTTGCTTATGATGATTACTACTGATTAATTGTTTAACTATACTTGTTATACTTGACTCACTTCATGCTATGACTATACTTATACTTTTGTGTATGTATGTTTATCAACATGACTTGAATATTGTATGATTGATTTCAGTAATAAACTCATGCTACAAATACATGATTGTGCAATGAAAACAAGTATCATGTAACAGCATATTGCGTGCCCTTTTCTTACTTATATACATTTGCGTGCTCTGCACGTATTGCATATTTTATTTCTTTTGTTTGTACTTATCGGGCGATTTTAATTCCCCGAGATTTACTTACCCTAGATAGCGGATATACGTGGAGATATTAACTGAGGACAAAGAGTACTACGAGAAGCCAGCTGAAGCTCAGTAGAGGACTTGGAACCTGCTTTTAGTTATTTGCTTTCTTTTATAGATGTATGAATAAGAGAGTTTGGACTCATTTCTCAGTATTTGAATTTGTAACAATTATTTGATTTTGAACTGTTTTAGTCGAATAAATCTTTAATTAGTTTTGTTTCATGTATTTGTACTCTAATTGAACTTGATATGTATATGCTACAGATAAGGGAAAAAGAGACATAATTTACAGGTTAGAGGTTTAACATATTCTTTTAAGTGTATCACCAGTTCAAGTCACTTACTTAATACGCTATAGGAAAAAGCGGGGCGTGACACAAGTCTTTTACATTCTCACCAGGAAATCATAAGTTTCCCTGTCCTTTTCTCCTGAAGTGTCCCAAAGAATTAGTTAAAAATAGTTCTCTGATCATCTAAAATTATTACTATTATTATTATTAACTTTTTTTTTTTTGGTAAATTGATACATAAGTATGTGCCACAATTGTAATTAGATGCTCAGTTTTGTCTTGCCTTTCGGCCCTTTGTGCTGTAGGATCTGTAATCAAGAACTTTGAGAAGTACTTTAACAATGATGTAAGTGCATTGTTATTGAGATTTGGAGGTGATTCTTTCTGCTGATTGAAGTAGAAGGGCCTTGTTTAAATAAATATGAAAGGATTTTAGAACTTGGAAAATTGCTATGATTATGTGTTATCGTATTTTTTGCGCAAGATGGTATTTATCATTAACGTGGAAAATTTTTTTTGCTCATGGCGAGCACGGTGAGCCGTCCGATGGGGTGGGCCCCACCGCCGGCCCCACCCCATCGGACGGCTCGCTGCGCTCATGAGAGTAAAACGCGGTTAGAAGAAAAAACTCATGTGATCTCAATTTAGAATCTTTCTTACAACTGTACTTGAGATGAATTTTTTCTCCCTTTCATCTTTTTCTTTATTTTTTCCGACTGTTTGGCTAGGAGTGAAAGTGAGAAATCAGTAATACTTTCTTTTACAACTTGAGAATTGGTTAGTAAATTTTTCGATGTTTGAATGTTGTTAGGAAATATGATTTGAAAAATGTTATGTCTTTTCCGATGTTTGGATGGTAACGTGAAAATGAACGTGGAAAAGTTAACCACAAAGTTGACCGCAAAATAATATTAAAATAAAAATTAATTAAGAAACATAAAAATTATATTGTAATTAAAATGCAATTGAGATTTGCAAGTGAGATTTATATGACCACAAAATTAACTGTTTTGAGCTACAACTTAATACAAATGAGATTTATACCACAAAATTAACTGTATCACCTTGAAAGTGAGAAAGTAATTGTGTAAAAAAGAAAAGAGAAAAGAAAAAAAGAGTTTTCTCATTTTTCTTTTAGGGTGTTTGAATAGATAAGAAAGTGAGCAATTATACTTTCTCATTTTCTTACTTCTGCCAACTTCCTTACAACCAAACACGCATAAAGACAAACAGTGGCTGAACGCCCTGTCTCTCGTTATAAAGCTCTTTTAAGAAAGCAACTCAAAAGAATATGATTAAAAAGTCACATCAAACAGAAATCACGAGAGAAGAGGAGTACAAAATGTTCCTATAAAAATTTACAAACAGAATTTGAAGAACAAATATTGATCAATCTAAACAGTTATTGATCTAATGTAGAAAATTAGTCCTAAAAAAGAGACTATTTGGTTGCAAAGGAAACACAAAAAACAGAAATCGGTGTGCGTTGAGACTAGAGAGTGGGAGAGATTCAAGGTGCTCGAAAATTTGGATTCTAGAACTTGGTGGGCTGGGCAAACAAAGTGTGCTTGCCAAGTAGTGATGGGCCTTATTTCTCCCCCCCTGTGGTGGGCTTAACAATCAATGATCCACTACAAAAAACAGAGAAGGCCTTGGGCCAGCTTGTATCACTATTTCTCTTTTTCCCACTGAGAAATTCACACCAAAACAAAAATTATTTTCCTGATGTGAGAGGGTGGATGTTATCATCATTATTGAGAAGAAGACCAAACCAAAGCATGACATGACAAAATAAGCAATTGAAAAATATATTTGCAATCAAATAAAGAAGAAGACCAAACCATTAATATTTGCAACGCAACTCATTGTGTCTGGAATCGACATCATCTGCGTTGGAACTTGCTTATGTTCCCCACATTCTTTTATCAACACTTAAACCTCTCTCTGTTAGCCTAGCTAGCCACCTAGCTAGCTTTGGGATAAATAGACCTTGAGGATAACTCTTGGAGGTTAATCTTGGTTAGGTTCTCCTAGCTTGGACAAAAACCCACTTGGTCCTCTCATGAAAATTAAGAAATTTCCCCATCTATTTGGTTAGGTAAAGATATTGGCTCTAACAAAAAATTAGGGCATCTTGAGAGTAGCATGACATCTTTTTGTTCTTTTTTGATGTGATATAAATTCTTAGCTACAAACTACAGGCCACTTTATATTTAGGAACAGATTGAGAATCATTTTGATTTAAAAGTTTAGTCTATTAGGTGTTGATCTCAACTTTCTGTACAAGCCTGTCCTGTTTTTTTTCGTTTAAGTCTAGTATTCTCACAAGAAGTACATATTTACCAAACCAAATTCAGAAGCATGTCCGCAGCCAAGAAGATCCTTTATGGTTGAAACTTGATGAAACTTTGATTTTTCCTCGCATGAATTAACTGTTCAAAGAAAAAAAAAAAAGTATCATAAATTCCTGAATGCAATTTATCCCTTAATTTGGAGGAAACAGAGAAAACAACATATATAAGTATTTAAAGTTGTACCACATACTTCCAAATTATATAGCAATCTCTTCCACCATCTACGATCGATTCGTTGATTTTTGCAATGGAACATTTTCTTCTCCTTTTCTCTTTTCTCTGCCATTCCTCCAAAGAATCTGTTATCCAACATAAATAATTTAATTAGCTTTAAAAAATAAAATCTAAACAGTTGCGGAAAATGTAAGGAAAAAAAAAGTATTCCAGAGAATATAATGTAAAGATTTTTTGTTGAATAATAGTTTACAGGGAATTAGGGATCTAACTTTAACAGTCACCTATAGGGCGGCAATTGTTAAGATGAGGATTTTACCATTGTCTTTATCCTAAATACATCTAATGCTTCATCCTCATCCTAATTGGACAATTTACAAGTTAATAGTCCCAACCCAGTAAAAATTTCCTTAACAACAGGGTCAATGAGTAATACAGCACTAAAAGAAAATCTACAAAAATAATAGACTGACAATCAGGAACGCATAAAAACAATAGACATAAGCAATTAATGAAAAAGATATGAATACATAAGGAAAGAAGTCAATATATACCTACATGGAATAGTGTATGCATATCACATGAGGTAGTCTATATAATTAGTTTTTTTTTTTGTCATTTGAAGCAATTCATACATGATCATATTATATTTATATCAGAAAATTATAACTATTTTTTCTTGATGTATCCATGAATTTATTTAATTAGGTCTTGATTTATGTTAATTGGTTAGCGTTTCTATAGAGATAATGATGTGAAACAAAGTCTAGGGGTTGTCTATGTACAAATGTAAATATTGATCCGAAGAGAACATCCAAAAGTCCAAAGCAAACAGTAAGCGTGATATCTCGTTAAAAATATATTGCCAAAAGGATCAATCCTATATATGGCCCTGAAATCAGGCTAACATTGGTAATGGGTGCAGATAGACAGTAGCAAGTCCCAGATTCAACCCCTGATGCAAGGCATGCAAATAATTTCTAAAAATTAAATCTTTGAAGTTAAGCATGGTCCGAAGTCGTAATTTTATTCGCTACTTGGTATTTCCTCTCAGACGAACATAAATTTATTGCCCACATGAAATCTACTTTACGCCAGTTCATTAAATGACATCCAACACAAAATTTTCATATACTTCTCAGATCCATAAGCTCGAAGCTGCTGTGCAGAAGGTTTTAATAAATGTGATCAGAGAACTTCATAAAGTAAACAGATATTGAAAATTTTAGAGAGTAACATGTGCAAATAACTCAGTAATTATAAAAAGATAAGAATTTTGTTTGAATTTCCTGTTCACTTGTTAAAAACTACTTCAGTATCCAATTCCAACAACGCCTATTCCTGTGAAGGACATGTCTGACATTCTCAGCCAGTTCAACAGGAAAGAGCCCGATTCCAATAGTCATTGAATTCACTAATTAAAAGAGGACTTGAGGCATGTTGTTAATAACTTGATTCCATATGAATAGGAAGATAAAAATAGATAGATGACAATAAATCTGGAACCAAGAGGACATGTGACTTGGTACATCGCAATAAATATGCACATTTGTTTCTTGTCATGATGAGCTATGTAACACGGTCACGACCACTCTGACACAAACACAATACACGGATATGTGACAAATTCCTGAAAATACACAAGACACGGGAGTGCGACCGCGCGTCGAACACATTTTGGACACGCCATGACAGAAGTGTCGTGCTACATAGATGATGAGCTTGTAAAAACTTGTCTCCAATGGAAATTTAACATTTATAGTTATACATTGTGAGTTCTATTTCTCTCGTAGTTATTGAGTTCATAGCATGCATCTTGTACTGAAAAGAGAGAGAGATTTACCTTTGAAATATTGTGATCCGTGGAGTTGATCTGTTTACTCTCTTTTACTCCATCTTTCATCAGTACAATCTCTATTAATACTCAAACTCTGATGAAGGGCAGGTTGGATCAAACCACGTATCTCGATTGTGTCTCTTCTTCCTTACTGCACGATACTCTTGTATGCTTGTCCTGAAAATGTCAGGTCATGCCTGTGCATGATTCAAAACCCCAACAATCCTAACATATATTACTTGCTAACACGAAAATGTAAGTTCGATTGTAGCAAGTTTCTGATACAGTTACTACTATCCAAACAAAAATCTATAAAGAAATGAGATTATTTTTTAAAACTAACTAAATACACTACCTAAGAGGCGTGTTTCATATGCAAATTAATTTGAGGGGTTCCAATCTGAAGTCATTGCTTTTAATGAAAAGGAAAAAACAAGAATCAAATAGAACTAAAAAACATTAAACTCCTTGGCACATGTATTTTATAACATGAGGCATTTTAGATGTCTAATTTTACCTTTATGATTTGCCTATATGGTATCTTCTTAGGAGTAAGGACCATGTAGTATGCTATTCTTGGTTGCTGAATTCTCCTGGTAGATCATAGGCGCAAGAAGAATTTGAAGGCTATTGTTTCTCTTCACCACTGACTAAGATTCCAATTTGTTAACTTTATCTATTAAATTAGATGATTCAAGATGAAGTGCCCACATGGAAGTTACAGGCCAACAACAATATTATATGTAGTTCAACAACATTGCTATATAGTGTTCAACAACTTTATTTGTAAATGACTTTCCAGCAGTTCCTTTGCCCTTTAAGGGTCCTAGAGGACTGTTCCAGTTCAAAGAAGCAATATTTTATTGAATTAAACTAAAGATTTGCAGGACTAAGAATCATTTTAAATTAATTAAGAGGCAATAGGAACAAAACAAATGAGAGGGAAAGAGATCAGTGCCGCTTTGAAGCATCTGTATTCTAGATTATTATGAAGCCCATCTCCAGTTCCAACTTGTTCAGTCTCATTTTTTTTATTACAATTCTTGTACAGCTTGATGTGATGTCACCCCCTTGTGTTTAGCTATTTAACGGCCTTTTTCAATGGTCAGATCAGTGGAGATTGAATCCTCTCTCTTTCCCCTCTACAAATTTCTTTCTCTTTCTCTACAAAATGTTCTCTTTCTCCAAAGATTTATTGAAGGAAAATCTGTGTTGGTGTTACTAACAATAGAAACTGAATAGGATTTGCTGAAGAGAGCTTCCTTCAGTCCACTCATGGGCAGCTGTACGGTCGAATTAGCTGCTGACTCATTCATTCAAATACTAAGCTGCAGGAAAGGACTTGGTAAATGAGTGAATGAAGCAGGAGATAAGTTGGACCCTATGCTGTCTTTACTTGGACTGAAGGGAGCTCCCTTTGTTTATTATAGCCTATGCTGACTTGCTCTCTTATCCTTCCTTTTGATCAGCATCATCTTACATTGAAGAATATCTCTCTTTCTGTTTGAAATAAGTTGTTTATGATTAATACAGTTGATGATTTCTTTTGGTGTTTCTTCGGCTATCTGCCTTCTGAGTTTTTTTTTCCTTTTTCTTTTCTGTTTGGTTTTTTTTTCTTCCCTATTTTCAATATTCACTCATTCGTCACCTGAATGCTTTCTTAAGTGTTCGTTTTGATGCCTTAAATTGCATGTATTGCATGCATTAGATCCATGTCCACTGTGGCGTGATCACTATATTATTCAGGTGGTAAAACTTATAGGGACACATGCCTTTCATAGTTATTTCTTATTTGTTTTTTATTTTGGTCAGAAAACAGCTATGGTTATTTATTTGACACTTCCTCATTTAAACAATAAACACATTGTCTTTTATATTTATGTTTCTCAGGTTGCTGCATTCTATTTGCCGTTTTGTCATCTTGATCTTTCAAGTTTTGCAGTGTGCTTAACATCAAGCCAGGTGATTTCCTAACTTGTGAGAGTTATGTTTATGTTTTCTTTTATTTCTTCGCATTTACTTTCAGAAGCTGGTTGCATGCTTGCTTATTTTACTGTAAAGATGATATAGCCTTCATGTGTAACATCAAACAATTTTTGTTCCCCATGTCTTTCCCTTTTTTTCTTTCAGACCAAAGTTCATGTCCATCTTAAGACTGCGAGGCAAGCAATGAATTCAAATAATGCAATACTCGTGCATTTGTTTCAGCTTCCCATTTGGTTGTCTATCAATAGCTACTCACTTGTAGCAGTTCTAACAATTCTTTCTTCTAGAATTGTAGATATCTGTATATTTAACTCTCTATTTCTTCTCAGTAAATGACAGTTCTGGTTCGTTTTTCTCCCTGTTTTTGTTTTTTAAAATGTTTTCTAAGATATATACTACCTCTATCAGTTTAACTTCCTCCTCCAGCTACACACCAAAGAATCAACATATTGGGGAAGCCTTCACCTCACAGTTTTCAACAAGGAGGTCTTGGGGAAAGATATCATGCTGAAAGTGAGTTCCAAGGCATATTTATGCAGACATCTAGCGGTGTGTACCGGAGAAGACAAAGACACATCACATCACTATGGTTCAAGTAGTCAGAGTTGTTATGTAATTTTGGATTTTTTGTAGTTGTTTTCTTTTATTTTGATTTTAGTCCATCGGTTTTGGATTGGAAATCAGATTTTGTAAAGACTATTTAAAAGCTTACTTATTATAAATAAAAGTTAATGCAGAAATTTGATTAAAATATATTGTAACTGATTTACTTGTGTTTAGGAGTGAAATTCAATTTTCCCTTTAAAAAAACCCTAACCCTAAATTCTTTTTTTTTTCCCTCTCTTGGTTTTTTTTTTTTGTATTTTTTTTGTAGTTGTTTTCTTTTATTTTGATTTTAGTACATCTGTTGTGGACTGGAAATCAGATTTTGTAAAGCCTATTTAAAAGCTGACTTATTATAAATAAAAGTTAATGCATAAATTTGATTAAAATATATTGTGATTGATTTACTTGTGTTTAGGAGTGAAATCCTATTTTACCTTTAAAAATCCTAACCCTAAATTCTTTCCCTTTTCCCTCTTTCTCCTCCCCGCAGACAATCTTCTCTCTCGTTCTCTTTCCTTCCCACTGCCAAAAACACCCAATATCCCTCTTCTCTTCCCACATGTGCCGCCACCGCGCCCGCACAACTCGACACCGCTAATGCCCCAGACTCCCCCCCTCCCGCCTCCTCTTCTTCCCTTTCTCCTATCGCACGCGCCGCGGCAACACCACTACGCCATGTTTCCCTCGGCCTCTCTCTACCTGCAACCTTCACCTCGTCCTCTTCCTCTTCCTTTTCCCTATGGTCTCTCCCCTCTCCCGCGGTGCCACTGTCAACACCCAACCGATGTCGTCTCCGTTGTCTGAACCCACCAACTCCTATCTCCATCTTCTCCTTTCTCCCTCATCGACCGCACAGACCAATGGCATTCCCTTCTACCCCGTTGCCATCTTCGTCCTCGCAGGCACTCCTTTCCCTGTCCCTATTCTCGTCGACAGCCCTGGTCTTGGCCCTCCACCACCGCTGCCTATTATTGCTCTGAGTTCAACTCGGATTCACATTAGAACCCGACCCAAACTAGCAACTGCAGTTTGGGTTTAAGAGATCAGGTCCGACCCGATAGAGACCCGACCTGACCAGTTCGTCAAAGTGCAGAATCAAATTTAAGTTGCAGAACCTAACCCAGTTGCTACAGTGAACCCAACCCGCTAGCAAAACCGCTTGCAGAACAGACCCGCTTGCAGAACAGACCCGCTAGCATATCAGTTTTCATTTTCGGGTTGTTTCTCTCGCCATTCAGAGTCCATTCGAGCCGTTCTCGAGGCGTTGAACTCGTAGAAGACAGAGCTATGCATCAACATGACCCTCAGTAGGTACATTTTTCTAGACATCCTACTTATTGCGAGTCGTGATATTAATTCTCTAGCATTTTATCAATTTTATGTTGTCCACTACATATCGTGAGTTGTAGGAATCTGATAATCATGTAATCACTGGTCGTTAACATTGCATGTGTAGTTATGCCATCGTAACGTAGTAGTTGTATTGATTTGTTTGAGATTAGAATGGTACATCCTGCCCTAGTAACTTTGTCTAATCCATCTGTCATATTAAAGTTTTAACTATTTTCCTATCAATGATTGTAATTTTGGTGGAACATTACAAATTTCAGTTACATTACTAATTTCGGTCTCGCACGCACACACGTTTCACAGCACACATGTCCTATAACTACAGAACTTCTCTAGACTATGGTATTGGCTATAAGGCTTGCCATTTTTACTTTTGCTGCTACAATTTTCTTTTCAACTTACCATTGGGTAAAGAGATGTTGATCGGTTCTACCGTTTGTTCTTTGTATGCTACAACCATTTAGTCACTAAAATTTTAGAATTATTGTGTGATCTATTTCTTCATATTCATTTTTTGTGTCCCTTATTATTTTGCTGAAAACACACCTTAATTACTTAACAGGAAATACATGTAAAGCATAGACATAGAGGTTGAAACTAAGAATATATTCAAAATGGATTATATGTGAATATGTTTGGAAACATTATAAAAGCCAGACATTGGATGAAGCCGGAATATGATTATGCTTATCCAAAGCTTGGAGAAGAACAAATAAATAGATGAAAATAAGTAACAACTCTAGCTAATATATTTTCTGAGTGTCATGCAAAGCTACCATATTCTTTCCATGTGTGTAAAAACGAATGTCATTTTTGAAGGAAAAAGATGGAATTATTTCCACATTGTTTTCATTAATTAGAAGAAAAAAAAAGCAAATACAGTATACCCAAATGCATCAGTGAAGAAGTTTCAAGAACCTCTGGTCACTCTTTGAAGAAAGATATTATAGTAGTATAAGGTTAATAATGCAATATTAGTAACAAAATAGTACTTTTCTAGTTTGCAGTTTCTATTCATATTAAGACATGTACTGTTTCAATGGATTATAAATAGATGTAGACAATCAAAGAACTTTCAAAGAAGACCTTAAAGGGAGGGAGAAAACCACAAAACCTTTCCATAGGTCTGAAGAGAACCCCCAAAGCAACTTGCTCTCCCGTTTCAGCTACCACTACCTGTCCTCCATGCTTCTAAGCCTGTTAATGAATACCTGCAGATGCCAAACTAGAGTAATGAGTATAGAAACATCTGTTGTCATCATAAAATCATTTTCATGTGGGTGCATTCCATTTTTTCGTCACTCATATTCCCACATGTTGTACATCTTTGTACATTGCAGAAGCTGCAGTAATGCGTTCATGAAAATGATTTCCTTGATCATACTAAAATATGGGATTTCTAAGGCTATTGAGAAGAAGTATGCGACGCAGGAAGATTTGTGTGAACTGTGAAATCAATACAAGAAGAATTTGAATGAAATCAAGAGAGATGTTATTTTCTCAGCGCTGGGGGTTCTCATTGCTACTTAAATCATAGTAATAAGTTATATTTTCTCAACCATGCATCTGAATTTTCACAGAGCTTTTAGTAGACAGGCAGCGAGAAAATCTAACTGCTCATCTACATTGCTAGTTTTAAGAAAAATATTTCGTGAGATTTGATCACAAGCTCTTTACCATAAAAAGAGCTGGCCAATGAAAACAGTAAATGCTGTTTTGTTTCAGAGAATCCTATTCACCTGACGTATTGTAAACCATCCATTTTTCAATGTACCATAAAGCAAATTATGACAATTCAGATAAAATGAAATGTGATATCGATGAAAAAATGTAGTACAGCAGGCTCTTCTCTTTTACACAAAATAGTCTTGACAAAAGGCTCCTTTTAACCTAGAAATATCTCCCTCCTAAGATTTTATGCTTTTTGGCTTTTGATGATAGGATGAAGCATCAGCTCCAGCCCTAAACTACATAAATATGTACTTATAAGTTTATCAAATACAAAAAACACCACCCTATCACAAGAACCTCCCTAGACCATATGCTCCAAATACTATTAGGACCCTAGCACTAGCACATATAACAAAACCAACAATCTAACAGAAAATGCTACTCTTTTCGAGTTTTTACTAAACAATTCTAATTGCAGCATTACTGAACTCATCAGACAACCTCCTTTCTTCTTAGCCTGGCAATCTATATTGTTCAAAATTTTCGTCACATTTTCCCCAGTGCATAGTAAAGAAAACTTTCATTCTAAAGATCTGTTCTACTTGTTTTTCTCCCCCAAGTTTTAGAGCTCTAATAAGTATTTGCATTAATTAACCACAATATATGTCCATTTAGAATTATTTACAATAAACAGTAAAAGAAATTGAGCATCCTATCACTATACATTCCTGATATTCATCAGAGAACATTTTATATGTTTTTTAGTGAATAAATCAATCATTATGCTGTATCAATCACCTTAATCTTAATCCTAGTCATCCTGTTATCTTGAAAGTCCAAGTGGCTCTTAAACAATTTGTTCTCTCTGAGCTTTACCATTAACCAAGTGCACTGCCATCTGCATGAAACCCTAACCCTAAAATCATGAAACTTTACTCTTAACACGTGCCGGCTAGGCTTTGTAGTTCTCACATCTCCATGACTAAGAATCTCTCTGAACTTGCTGTCTGACCATTAGGCTTCTGCCCACGAGGTGCATCATGCCTTTTCTTTCTTACCTTTCTATTTTTAATGGCTTTGGCTTGTCAAATGAGGCCAGGGACTTTCCCAACAACTACTTCCTCTCAGTTCCCAAAATGCAGCAGCTCTTTTCGCCATGGTGTTCCGAGCTAAACTCCCACTGCACAATCTTTTAAGAATTCCAGCTATGCTTCCACTTCATCCCTTAATTTGTACTAACTGCATACCTAATTATTCACGTGTGGTTCTAACATGGGACGCCCAAAAGTCTGCGATGCACTGATGCCTAGCATGGCTATCTGAGGTTTCTGAAACTGCTCCTGTACTTGGGTCAGTGTAAAGGATCCTAGTGAAGAAAGGACTACTAGATTCCTGCCAATCCTTTATTTATAAATCTAGGACATTTTAACTTCATTCGCACTGGAAACAGGCCAAAAGGAAGAAGCGTGAAAAATATAATTTGTGCATAATATAAAAGTAATTCAAAGGGCATGGAATGAATTGCAAGTAAACGCAACGGATAAAATGGGTCTATATATAGTTACAAACATGTTGTCTGGTAATCAACATCCAGGTAAAAATTTTCACCATGTTCTGAGTGTTGATATCTGTATATGTAGATTTACTGACATTCTCGAAATATGTTCATCTGAGGTAAAATTAAAGGAAAAAAGGATTCAATTATAGTAATATGTTTATATTTATGTATAGTGTTATTACTTCTTTTCTTTTTTGGACAAAAGGACGGAAACAGAGTGATCCTAGACATTTACATTCAGAGCAGTAAAATGAGAAATAGTAGCATCAAATATGCCCTCATACTTCCCCCAAAACACACACACACACACACACACACACACACACACACTCTCTCTCTCTCTCTCTCTCCAAAAAAAAAAAAAAACCCATGATCATGTGCTATTACTGATAAGCCCATTTTGCTCACATCTTCGGACAAGTTCTTCTCTAATATGTTCACAATATATCATATTTGGCAGTGAGCTCTTCTTTTTGTTTATGGCTTTCAGTTAGACATACTCTAGTGTGTCCAGTAATTAAGGCTTTGACTGAATAAATTACAAAGTATAAGATTAAGTATAAGTTTAGCATGTCATCAGAGAACTTTTACTGAAAGAATTTATTCTTTGTTATATAGAGAGAATGGAAACGTAACGGAAAGGGACGTGGCACCTAATAAAACATATGTGAGGAGTTGACTTATAACTACTTAATGGGTCATTTGAAATGGGATCCAAACTATTCAATGTGATCTTCATCCTCTAAAACACAAGTGTGTAAAGAATAACTAAAATTAGATTTCTAGCCACTCACCAAGTAATAAAAATTTAACGGTTTTTTATAATGAAATAGATAAGACCACTTGATGAGTGAGCTGGAGATTTCTATCTTGTGTGATTCTTTACACATTTATGCTTTAGGACATGAAGATCTTGATGAACAATCTGGAAAATCATAGAATAACCCATTAGCTACAGGCCCCATTACATAAGTTTTGGGAAATGTCACGTCACATCCCTTCTCCCCATCCCACCCCCCAAACCCCATCTCTGTGTGTGCACAAAATTTCATGGATAATTTGTTGTTATAGAAATAAAAGGTGATTCTACTTCTTAGTTTTAATCTGCACCAAATTTACAGTGTTTATGCCTATTATGGGTTAAGAGCAATAGTAAATTATTTTATAGATTATAGCATTCATAAGGTGACACGATGTAAGTAAATGAAGATTGCCGATAAGAGTAATAAATTGTATGAGCAGCATAAGAAAATGTGTTTAAGGACACAAAAGAAACCAACTTTAGGACGAATCTGTAGTGGGTGTTTACATATAAAATTCCAACCTACTAAAAATCAATCCAATAATTGCAATATATATAATATATCTGATGATGATAGTTATGTGTTAAAAGTATTTTGACCATGTGAACTTATGTTTCATCCAACTATAACATATCTTCTCACTTGCAAATTTCATGATTATGCAACTAATAGATTTTTTTTTAAAAAGTGCACCCGGACAGTTTTGTGCCTTTAAATGGTTTTACATAAGTCACTACTGTTTCTATCTATCAAATGAATGTAGAAACAAGTTTAAGAATCACACAACCGGAGATTTTGACAAAGTTAATTTTAAAAACATTATTTTTCTAATTTCAACACATAAATTAAATTTTGTTGCAATTGAGCTATTGTAATGCAACACAGTGCCAAAAAAAACAGTGCACATATGGGGATGGGTCCATCAATGCAAGTCTTTGCCTAAGACAATGCTATTTCAAATGGCGTCTCCACACAATAGCAGAGCCGCGTTTCTTCAACAAAGAGAAGTCCGCGTCTTCACCTAGAAGTCTGCGTCACTTCAACAAAGTGAGAGCTGCGTCTCCACTTCGATGTTCGCGTCTCTCCTATGAATGAGATTCGTGTTTCTACTTCAGACGAGGTCCGCGTCTCCAAGGCCACACAACTGTCGCGTTTACAAGACCTGTGTTCAGCTTTTACTTCTGCAATCAGTTCAAACAATACACTGATAAAAGCAGTTGGCAATTTTTCCAGGTTCAATAGTACACCGACAACCAGTTCAGAGTACCGATGAGGTCTGGACTGGGTATCTGGACACTCACGATGATTATCTCTGGTAGCTTCAAATAGTTTAACAGTACACTCCCGAAGATTAAAATCCAGACAAGATCGAACCCAAGGTATCTCAGAAGATTGCCAGTTCAGTTCGCGTCTTCACCTAGAAGTCTGCGTCACTTCAACAAAGTGAGAGCTGCGTCTCCACTTCGATGTTCGCGTCTCTCCTATGAATGAGATTCGTGTTTCTACTTCAGACGAGGTCCGCGTCTCCAAGGCCACACAACTGTCGCGTTTACAAGACCTGTGTTCAGTTTTTACTTCTGCAATCAGTTCAAACAATACACTGATAAAAGCAGTTGGCAATGTTTCCAGGTTCAATAGTACACCGACAACCAGTTCAGAGTATCGATGAGGTCTGGACTGGGTATCTGGACACTCACGATGATTATCTCTGGTAGCTTCAAAGAGTTTAACAGTACACTCCCGAAGATTAAAATCCAGACAAGATCGAACCCAAGGTATCTCAGAAGATTGCCAGTTCAGTCTTGAGAGATTGCTGGAAAAAGAAAATCCAAAGTTTTTTGAAACCCGTCCCAGCCAACCGCGGAGTTTCGAAAACTTTGAAGAGGTTCTGTAGACTGTCTAAAAATCACTGAAGACAAATCGTCAAATGCAGAGCACATACTTCAGACGCAAGGCTGATAAAAATCATTGACGCAATGTCAAGACGCGAGGTTCGAAACCCGCGTCTCAGCATCACTGCAAAACCAAGACGCAGGGCTCGAAGCCCGCGTCTCAGCATCACTGCAAAGCCAAGACTCAGGGCTCGAAATTCGTGTCTCAGCAGAGCTTGACGCCCGCGTCTCAATACCATAGCAATACAAAAACGCAGGGCTCGAGGCCCGCGTCCAGCATCATCTCAATGGCCAAACGCAGAGCTCAAGCTCGTATTTCAACTGCAAATGAGCCATGTGTTTCAGTTATAACTACCTCCATTACTGGGTCAGATCTGCCAACGTAATGAGGGGAGTTAACCCCCATTATGGAGAGTTTTTAGAGGACAATTTTACCCCTGAAACTCTTATAAATAGTTAAAGCTGCTATTAAAGAGGTGAGAAATTTTCAGCTGAGGAATACTCATTAAGAGTTAAACTCTCCTACCAACTTGCTGAATTCAAGTTTTTGCCTAAGTCTTTTTGAGATTTCATTGGATAGGAACTGTGCTACTCCATCTGTGATCTAAGGAGAAGATTTCTAGAAGAGCTTGACGTTCACCGGTCAATGAAAAATAAAATTCGCTTTCCACCGCTACGTAAAGAATCCAGCGTTAAACAAAGAGAAGATCTGAGCTTGAGTGTCTTCTCTCTCTTGTAGTTAAAATTTTGAGTTGTAATTTTTCATTGATTCAAAAAAATTTTGCAATACACTTTTAACTCCCCCCCCGTACGCTAAGTTATTTTACCTAACACAGCAGATAAAATTGATAAAATCTTGGATGATATAATCACCACAATGATGATGGGACTAAAAAATATCTGATCTGATGGAAAAGAAAGGCACAGATTGAGGACACATGGTGAAGTGACTTGCACGCTTTGGACCAATATGAAAGCATCTTCACCTCTAACTCGACAGGGTCAAGTTCTCTCTCACCCCGGAGAATGATGCTGACATCCAGCCACGATCTTGACGCGTCTATCACCATTAGAGAAGACGAGTCACTTCAATTTTATTCGAGTAGTTTGAGTCATTATGTATTTTTCTCATCATTTTGTTATTTTGATTTTATTTCGTAGCTGTTTTTCTTTATTTTGAAGTTTAGTACATCGGTTATGGTCTAGAAGTTAGGTTTTTGTAAAGCCTATTTAAAGGTTGTTATTATGAATAAAATTTTGATGCTGAATTTTGATAAAAGTTGTGATTGATTAACTGTGAGTTTATGATTTAATTCCCATTTTTCTCTTAATTAAACCCTAACTCTAGATCCAAATTTCTCTCTCTTCCCTCTCTCTCCTTCCCACGGACGCTCTCTCCCTCTCGTTCTCTCTCCTCACGCCCACACACCCCTTTTCCACTCTCCCACTTACTAGATCTCTCTTCCCCCACGTGTGCCATAACCACCACCACTACAGGTGTCGTCAACAATTACAGCATCCCACCCTTACTCTTCTCTACAGTAGCATCAAGGTTTTGACCTCACGCCCTCGTCCTCGCGCCACCACGTGCGCCTGACGCCTATCCGTCGCCCGATCCTACTGCCTTGTCCCCGCTATCTCAGATTTGCCACTTCTCCGAGCTCACTATCAGCTATGCCACCTTCTCCAACTTCGATAACCCACCAAAAGTCCATTATCGTCGTTCCCAACCCTCGACAGCACAGCTAACACTTGCTCCCTCCCCTGCCATCGTCGAGCTTCCCTCTTTTATCCTCTGCCAGGTTCAGATCAACCGGCCCACATAGACTTGAACGCGGTTACTAAAGTTTGAATTTGATTTAGTGGTTGGACCCCATCTGCAACAGTAAACCAGCTCGTGGCTAGCAATCTAACCTTGATTCGATTTCAGTTTGCAATTGGGTTTAAATTCTTAACCCGATAACATATCAAACCCGGACTGTTACTGTAGCAATCTGAGACCGACCTGATTGATACAGTGAACCAACCCTGAGGAGACTCGTTTGCAGACAAACTCGCTAGCAAATCAAGCTTTGGTTTTCGGGCTATTACTCAGTCGTCCGCTGCCCGATTCGAGTAATTTTTGTGGCGTTGGACTAGTGGAAGATAGATCTACGCATCCAACAACCATCAGCAAGATATTGAGGTCGACATGATCCTCAGTATATACGTTTCTAATCCAGATTAGTTATTTTCGAGTCTGATATCTATTATTTGAGTTTTTATTGACTTCACTGTTGTTCACTTATATTGGTGAGCTTGTGAGTATCTGTTTACCCTTAATCTGCTAGTCTAAATATTGATCATAGAATCTTTGCCTGCATAATATATTCATTATTTTTAGTTGATTCACGACTAAATTGGATTAGTCTAGCATGTTCTTTGATTAAATAATTTGGTAATATTATTAGTCTTTAATCCTTCCTACCCACGATTGTATATTGTTGATGAAGCATGAGTTTAGTGATTTTATCGTTGATTTCCAAACACTCGTACATGTTTCACATCGAAGATGCCTATTATCCAATGGGTCTGAGCTGCGAAGGAAAGGATGTTTTCCTAGACAACGTAGAAATGGCACTTCATTGGGTGCAGCTAATGGATGACTGTGTTTATCTAGAAAATCATATACAAACCAACATTTTTTTCCTTCTTGAATTTAATTTCTAGTTTAGCTGGACAATCACAATGGGTAAGTGCACATTCTTTTCTAGCCCTATCTTCCTTATCTGTATGTTATTTATCATGTTTTCTTGCTTTAGAGTACTTAAATCTATGAAATTTTATTTCATTAGCATCTTTTTGTCGCTTGATATCGGCTCTTCTTATACTCAATCTTTTTTTCATAGCATGCGCGTTATTGTATTTATGACAATCGTGTTCATAGGAAAAAAAGTCAATAATAGTTTGAAACTGAATTAAATCTATTATTTTTTTAGTGGGACCTGAATCATACTATGAGAAGTCTGAGAACTCTTGTATTTGTTATTTTTTTTAGTTCAACAAGAGTTTTTCCCTTTGATGCTCTAGCATCCATTTCCTGAGGCATGTTAAACAAATTTCAAAATAAAGTTCATCAAGTAGAATAAATAAATAAATTTAAATAAATTTCCTGTAAAATAGATAATTAACTTGTATTTGTTGGGCGGGAATGGAAGTATGAAAAACTGAAAATCTATAGTTAGTAGTTAGAATTTCAATAGCTTTGAGTTGCGAAAAAGTAGTGGAAGAAGAAGAGGAAAGAGAGTGAAGGAAAGAGGGAAGCACCTCCACCCCTTTTATAGAGCCCAATGGGTTCTAGTGATCGTTGGGTCCAGGGGGAAAAAAAAAAAAAATCAAACCGTTGGCAACCCAAACTGGCCTAAGGCGAGGGGTAAGTGACTCCACCCACATGGGAGAGATTCACGTCCCCAGTCCCGACAACAAAACAATAGAAGCATTTGCTCCCACCCTTGTGGCCTGCGCCCAGTGCCTCGTCGGGCACGCTGTGGTTCAGAAGCCCGTGGCAACCGGTCTTAGCTGGTTGCCTGAAATCGGGCTGCAAAAGCAAATTTACACCAAAATTAAAAAATAATAAAAAAAGTCAGACTCTCAAATGACATACAAGATCAATATTATTTACAAATTATCCTAAGAAGGAAAACTATAGTATTGATAACAGAATACAAACATAATTTATATTGTATAATATACTATAATCATAAGCATCAAACCTCGTCTGTCCCAACTACCTGGGCCAGCCTTTCCAATCAGGATGCTTGAACTTCTTCATAGAACCAGTTCAATTGATGTGCAGAAACCATAAACCTTTTCAATCAGGACACTAGACTGGCTGTTTAACAGTTTTCAGTATATGCAGTGACTAGTTTGCTTTCACAGTAATAGGTTGTTGTTTCTAGGTACATCAGAGCAAATAAAATTTTCTATATTTATGTTTGCATTGTTGTCTACCATGTAGCTTTGTATATGTATGAGAATCTCATACAATATGGCAGTTTTTCGTGTGCTCAATCCAGTGGTGTGACAGGTTTAGTGGAATAGCGTGCATAGAAATTAAATTTCTTCAGAGAAGCATAATAATGAAAGGCAAACATTACGAAAGTATTTTGATCAATAATATTGGGAATGCAAATATGCCCAAAGTTGTAGCATTATTAGTCTTTGATGGTCACAACAATGAAAAGAAATGCTGACATCAAAGACTCATTAATGCTGACAATCTGCTACATCTTGAAACTGTCAATAATCTCACACATCAAAATATTGGCAATTCACCCATTTGGCAGAAAATTGACATATATAAAAAATTTAAGCTATTACTTTCTTTCTTAGCGACTATTTAATCACTTTCTAAAGCAGAAACCAGTGCTTTTGCACATTTCTTAGAGACTGTTATGCTTATGCATGTAACATCATAATTACTGCCTACATATCCAAGTAATCAATATTGATGTAAAAATCTGCCAATATCCAAGTAACTCACTTTCAGTGTTTCAAAGAATAAATAGTCAATAACAAGTGGCAGTCTTGCAGTATGTCTAATGAAGAAAAATGATTTGTGCATTTCAGGATACTGAAAACGAAAAATGCTCAACAATCTGCAATAGTCTTATTATTGGACTTCCTGCTACAGCATGTGATGAAACGTCATCCTCTATTATTTTTATTTTATTTTACTTTATTGCATTTCTAATATCAGTGTGACTGTGAACACTTAAACATAGAAACTTTTAACTTAAAAAAACAGAGAGAAGGAAAAGGATCCAGTCCATTTATAATATTCTACAAGGTTATGCATATCAAAGGGAGCATGTGCCCACATAATGAAGCTATTTTCATGCACTCATCTTATCAATTTGAATCTACATTAAAATAAAGGTTTAATTTTATTGGCTTTTGATGGGGATCAAGAAGTCACTAGAATAGACGAAAAGAGTTTCTTCCTCGATATTTAGGGTTTAATTGTTAGAATTTGAGTTAAATGATTAGGTATGTCATTAGGTATTTATTTACCTTCTAGAATATTTTGTGATTTTGTTGGGCTGTTTGGAGCCCTTTTTCAACTCAGAGGTAATTTTGTATTTTTTTTTTAATTCTGACCCTATATATTCATATTATGGTTGCCAGTTGATATTATTAGATATAGTGACTTTAATTGATTATGAAATCTCTTTTCATAGGTTTTTTGACGTGTGATGCGTTATTGAATGTAAAGTTCATCTCGAAGTGATGTCGAATCTTGGGTATGAAACCCCCACAAAACAGCGTGAACGAAGCTATATTTCTTCTCTTATAGTTATTTTTTCAACAAATTCCTAGTGAATAAAAGAAACCATAGGTTAGCCCTTATTTGAAACCCTAATTGCAGTTTTAAAACTCTAAATTACTGTTGTCCACATCTGGCCAGATCTGAATCTGAAGCTAACCATGTGTTTTTTTTTTAATAGTATTTGATCATTTTTCTCTCATAAAACAACCCTAAACTAATTCGCTCAACTCCCCACCATATCTAGTAATTCTTTACAACTCAATTTCATCCCAATATCCTCTCCGAGAACCAAAAATTCGCAATCAACACATCTGAAACAAAGAAACCTTTCAATTCTTGTTATCTGGTGTCAGTTTCCTTCGTCACAACCTAACTAAATTATGATTTTAATTCGGCGAGTTTTCTTTTACACAAGACTGCACTTCTTATTTGATACGGTCCATATAGTTCTCTATTTCATATATATTTTTTAATTTAAATAAGTTATTACACACAACTCTCTAGCTATCACAACCGTAATCTCATGGCCATGTATTCAAATTTTATAGCTATCTATCAAAATGTGTCTCATCTAGTTATCAAAATAGTAAGACAAATTCAAGAAAATTGAATATAGAATTAATTGATGATTGAATATGAGTAGATTTTTTATTTGATTTCTTAAGATTAGAAAGGATCAGATTCAGCTAGAGCTAAATGTATGACTAGAGCAAATAATGGAAATTTTAAAAAATAGTGGAAGTGTGTTATTGATGGGGACATCACACCAGTGCTAGTTATCTTTTTATGTCTTGGTCTATTTTTGAATTTAGTCTTTTCTTTTATTATGAAACTTAGTCCCATATCGGTTGTGATGGGGAAGTTCATTTTGTCAGAGAGCCTATATAAAGAGACTCAACTCAATGAATAGGTAGATAATGAATAATTAAAATATTTTTCAATTAAATTTCAGAGTTGTTGAGTTCTTGAGATTTTGGGTGTGAAGCTAGTGTAAGGGTGTGAAGCTCAAAGTTATCCGGTTCTTTCTCTAATCTTAATCTCTCTTTTCATTTTATTTCTTATAAAACCTCAGTTTCTCTTTTTTATTTGTATTCGAAGGTGATTGCAATCTCGTTTTACATCAATTTGGTATCAGAGCTTTGGCTTAAGTCCCTTCAAATCTTTCTTTCTCCCCTTCAAAACCTAAATCTATTTCAAACCTCAGATCTAAATCTATTCACCAGAGAGAGAGAGAGGGGGGGAAGAAAAAACAGAAAAAAAGAGGAACAAAAAATTACAATCCACTAATCACCGTGATTGCTGTTCATCGTGAACGATAATCACGAAATAGTAATTATTGTTCTGTGAACAGTAATTACTGTTCATCTCTCAACCCCAACCAGTTCGGATTCCGTTTCTCCCCCGTTTAGAGTCTGTTTTGATCTCCGTTCGAAGCGTTGGGTTTGTGACTGAGCCCCGGTATCATTACAAAGATTTCATAGCACTTGAGCAGCAGAACCGACCTCTACGAGCTTGTATTTGGCACCAGTACTGTCCCGGCAGCAGAGAATCAGTGTTCTGGCACATCTTCAGCCCATTTGAGTCCAATTCGAGCCACTAATTTATTGGGTAACCTCTGATCTTCATGCATTGAGTTTTATTCATGAGAATTTACTTTTGTGGTAAATATATTTATACTGATGGGGATGAAAAGGGGGTTGAAAGGGACATGTATGCAACTCTCCCGTATTTTCAAGGTTTTTATAATCAAGATGGGTATGAAAAGTGAGAAAATCATCTTGAGAAATTTTTCAGGTATTTCTCCTTGACACTTGCACAGAAGTGTCATTACGCCCAAATGAAGTTAGCTGGTGATAAGAAGATAATCATATCAACTATCAAGATTGACTTATCTTACAAGAACTTCTTCATGCTCGGTATGCTCCACACCTCGAAAGGTCACAATTCAGCAATCTGGTCGCTGAATGTAAGGAGATCCTCACTGGCATGGTGAAGATGCTAGAAAGCCGGGCAGTAAAGGCTGTTGACAATCCAGAATCAGAGCCAGAAATTGATGACAATCTAGAATCAGAGCCAGAAGTTTATGATAAGGCAGAGCCAAGGCCAGAAATTATTGCTGAGTCGGTGTCAAGATTTCCCCACAGCCTATGAAGTTGAAGAGCTCCCTATTGAGACCCTTGTAGATCTTCCAGCGGAGTCTACTTTGGAGCCAGTACCATCTTTGACATTATAAGAGTATCATTTTTCTTAGATCGCCTGATGTGTACGACTCATTGCAGATATGTCTATAGGAGCCAGACTCACAGGAGATTAGGCCACTTATGATACAAAATGCAGTCGGTTCAGTTTTTATCATGGAGCCTTAGTATGCTATTGATGTCTTGATCGAGCTGCCATCTTTTATCGATTCGACACGGAGACCAGTTTCACCTCCACCACCTTGGTCTTAGAGTGATGTACTAGTGTTGCTCCCACAACCACCACCTTGGCCGATTGAGATGTTTCATGAGAGGTGTCCTCACTCGACAGGGTCGACTCTCTCCCACCCCGGGAAAATGATGGGGACATCACACCAGTGCTAGTTATCTTTTTATGTCTTAGTCTATTTTTGAATTTAGCCTTTTCTTTTATTATGAAACTTAGTCCTGCATCGGTTGTGATGAGGAAGTTCACTTTGTAAGAGCTCATATAAAGAGGCTCAACTCAATGAATAGGCAGACAATGAATAATTAAAATATTTTCTAGTTAAATTTCAGAGTTGTTGAGTTCTTGAGATTTGGGGTGTGAGCTCATGGTGTAAGGGGTGTGAAGCCCGTGTAAGGGGTGCGAACCCAAAGTTATATAGTTCTTTCTCTAACCCTAATCTCTCTTTTCATTTTATTTCTTACAAAACCCTAGTTCTTCCTTTTTATTTGTAATCGAAGGTGATTGTGATCCCGTTTTACATCAGATGTGTAAATATGGACAAGAGTGTCGTCCTTGAACTCGGACACAGAATGTCGGACATGACAATTGTCCATAATTTAGGCATGAGAACATGACTTTATGTATATTTCTTCTAAACATTATGTCTATTTCTTCTATTTGTGAACTTAAATATGTATTGGTTGCTATTCTTATATGAAGAACCAATTTTAGTGAAATATTCTATACAATGATTAGCTTTAATCAAAGAGAACATAAAATACTTCATTTTATACATGTTTTTAAGGTGAACATATTCGCAACTGTTCAACACAGATGGACATGTGTGTCATGTCTAAGTGTGTTGGTCACACCTATTTTTGGTCAGGCGAAGTGTCCTACATGTAATAAGTTATTTTGTGTTGAAAGCTTATGTTTGTTTTTGTTCACCAAGGAATAACAAGCAACCATATGACAAATGATTGTTGGCCCTTTCCCCTAGGTGAAAGATATTTAGGTCTACAAGGTGTGTACAGTTGCATTCAAATTCTATATCAAGGATTGGAGCATCTCCAACAGGATCCACCAGACAACCTTAAAACCCTTTTCCATTGTGCGTATGCAGGTTTTGGCAGTTGAAACTAGTAATGGTTTAGATTACTATAAATTTTGTCATTCTAAGCTTTATCTGATTATAATGGATTGGCTGTGGAGCATGATTCAAGGACCAGAAAAATCCACAAAAGAATTCAAAAGGGACAATCGGCTGTCAACTTGATGTCAACCCTCTGAGTTGGTGTCAGAACCATGCCAAAGGTCATTCTAAGCAAGACAGGGTCAGCCATAAAACTTTGATGGTTAGTTCAGTCATGTAGACACCATATATTGGTCATGCAGTTAAAGCTCATCTAACCAAGCAGCAAGTCTCCAAAAATTTCCCTGTGCAATAGTCTAAATAGTAAGATAATGTGATTTGCTACAGGAAACGACATCCATATCTAAGGTACAAAATACGAAAAGGCCTTGGAACCATATTCTCAACCTCCTCCACCTATATGTGTGCAGTGTAGTCTTGTACACCAAGAAAAATATAGGTAACATGCATCATATATAATATAGCAGATGCTGATTCTCACCGTAAATACACGGTTAAGTCAACTACCACATATAACTCAAGACGAGAGATAACAACAGCATTACAGACAGGAATAAAAGAAGCAGATGACAAGTTGCAGTACTAATACACTTCAAAGAAACCAACTAATGTAGAAAAATGATGGCAACAAAGTTGCAATAATCAAGAATTCTCACCTTGGCCTTGTAACTTTTTTGAACTGAAAGTAATCATAGGTAGCAGTTGATTTCTAGAATATGTAGACCACGAGGCATCCCCATATGTGAAAACTGATCTGGTTATATATAAATGTCTCACAAAACTCTAGCAATTGGTGCACAAAGTAGACCTCAAATATATATAAATATAGTACAGAGAAAACTGGATTACATCTGCCACTTCCCAAAAAACTTTAACAATACTCAATATCCCGGGAACTCCGACAGAAATTTTACCTTGGGCAATAGGCTGTGGATACCTGTTCTTCTACTATTATAGTAAACCAACAGAAGAACCTTTCAAAGCTCTCAAGCGAGCATTCTGCCCTTCTAACCTTGCTTCAAGTAATTTCTCTTTCAAAGAATTCTCTTTTACAGTTTGTGGCAGTTTTGATGAGCATTTGGATATGTCTAGATCAGAAGATGCATGTCGGTAATTCCACTGTGACCCACGAGCAGTTAGACTGTGGGAGTTGCCTGAACTTGAAGCATTGCCCTTACCAATTGGAGTAACATGACTGCTCACTGAGAAATGATTGCAGGAATCAATGTGATCATTATCAGGATAACCTTTACATTCTTCCGCACCAGTATACAAGGAGTTTCCTCTTGAGCTATCAACAAGATGCATCGTGTTTCCATTACATAATTCAGTACTGTGATGTTCAAAGCCGCATGTATTGCAACCTTTGATCTTTTCAGGATATTTTAACTTTTCATTTTTAGAAGTAGCTATGTTTTTTCCTTTTAGCCTCTCCATGCTGCCACCATCATCCTGTTTCAAGTGGTTCTGGCCTGCATTGTCCTTGACATCCCTGTTGAGCTCGAAACAATGCAAATCACTGACTACAGAATCATCATCATCTACATCTTGTGGTGCACCGACAGCTCCATTTAAATGGACTGATTCAAGAGAATGGCGCCGCAAACTAATGTCCTTTTCATCCTTTCGACATGCACCATTATTTCTCGAGCTATAGGATCTTCTTGCTTGAAAAAATGCTGTGATTTCAACATTTAACCGTTCTAGAATTTTGTTTTTCATGGCCTCTTCTCCGTGAGCTTCTGCTATCTTCATCTGCAACCTTTCGTCCGTCCACACTTTAGATACATGATACAATGATGGATCAAATCTATGATTATTTTCATTCTTAAACTTTTGCTCCAGATTCCGTATTTCTTGTTCATAGTCCTGAAGTCCCTTTGCGAGCTCATCACATAGGTCTTCTAACAAACCACGTGCCTTTCTTTCACTTTCCAGATCATTTAGAGTCTCCATAAATGCTAAATTCACTTCAGCCAGTTCCTTACCTAATTTGCGATGCAGACTCTCCGATCGTCGCCTCAGCTTCTTTTCATCTTCAAGCTCATTCTTTATGGACTGAACTGCTGACTTTGTCCTATCTTGTTCCTTATTCTTCCTGCTTAATCTGTCTTCTGAAAGTCGTTTCTTCAAATCATCCATTTCGTAGCGATATGCCTGCTGTTCTTGCAGCAGTTCCTGAATATGCGAATGTGCATGATGGAGCTCCAACTTTAATGTTTTAACCAAGGATACATTGGACGCAAGCTGTTCTTCCAGTCTCCAGATTCTATTCAATACTTTCAATAATTCGGCTGATGTTTTTATGCTATATCCTGACCCTTCAAGCCTTCTCTTGAGATCCAAAGAACTGCTAGGAGTGATAGCCTGGTTCAAAGAGGATGCGAATAAGGCGAAGAATTACAGGAAACAGAATCTAGAAAGAAAACATGCTAAAGGAGATGGGTTGTGGGCTGGATAAATGACACTGTCATGACTCATATGAAGAATCACTGCCCTGATGTAATATTAAGAGTTAACCATAATGTTCAACAAATATAAAGAGACAATGATGTTTCTACCTCCAGTGAGCTATTATAACTTGCAGGAGATTCAGGCTTTAAGTCTCCAATAAACCTTTCAGCAAACTTGTCCTGTTGGTCAAACGAAGCTCCAATATGCCGCATTACTCTAGCTGCACTTTGTGGCTGGCATGAAAAAAAATAAAAGAATGGTTAACAGTAATCGGGGAATTCATTACTTTCATATGCACCACTTCAATGGATGTGGCTACTGTCCTACATTTGCATAAGTTTTATCACTTTCAGACTGAAGAACTGCAACTCAATCCAACAAAAATGAAATAAAGTAGAATAAGAGACAAAACAGAAGTGTCATATAGATGGGTGAATGGATATAACAGAATGAAAAAAGTGTTTACAAGCATTCCAGATGAATAGGTTAAAAAAACTTAGTAGATAGCATGAGGAAGAAAATACATATGCAAGGTTCTGGAGTGTGAGGAGAACCTTCATAGACTGGTAAAGAGAGGTGCAAAATCAAAAGGGACTCGAGAGAAATTGATGTAATACGGGATCGCAATCACCTTCAATCCAAAGAAAAAGAGAAAACTAGGGTTTTGGGAAAAGAGGAATTAGGTTTGTAAAAAGAAAGGTGCACCATAGGATTCAACACCCCAAAACTCAAGAGCAAAATCAAAGAATTTTTAACAGAAAAGTTTTAATTCAACCATTCAATAATCCAAAAGAGAAGTCTAATGGGCCTATTTATAGGCCTTACAAAAGTTCAACACCAAAAAAAATAACCGATGTGGTACTAAACGCCCAAAAAAAAAAAAAAAAAAAAAACTAGACTAAATGAACTACAAATAAAAATGACTAAAATCAAAAGAAGGCAGCACGTGATGTCCTAATCATTTCTCCCGATGTGGGAAAAACTCGACCATGTCGATGTGGGCTGGAAAGTTGCAATGCGGCTATGATAATGCTCAAGCAGGTCAGGGCTAAGCCGTCAGAGATCCTCCTCAACAATCCAAGAATTCTCTAATTCAAGTCTTCCTCTCCACTTAACGAGATAGCATCGTGTTCCTCCATTTATACTAGAGATAATCTGATCAATCAAAATAGAATCTATGTTATTTGTTGCATGGGATAATTTAGGAGGAAGCGGAGGTAGTGAAGGGCTCTTAGAAGGAAAGTCATGAATAGGCTCATTCATGACTGGATTAAAATGAGCATCAAGAAACATAGAATCAAATCATCAACATTAAAAGTGCAACTACTGCAAAAATCTAGTAGGAGGTCCACCACATAAACAGCTAAATTGATCTTCTTGATGATTTGAAAAGGTCCAATATTTTGCGCGTGCAATTTCTTCACAGTTACTGAAGGAAATCGTTCAGGTATCAGGCGGACCATCACATAGTCACCAATATTAAATGATCTCACTAGACGTTGAAAATCAGTAGAAGCTTTAGAATTAGCATTATGTTTCATTATTTCATCTATAATTTTCTCATGTAATGCACGTGTGTGAGATGAGAATGCATATGCAGATCTTAGTACCCTAGAACGGTGAGGTGTCGCCAGTAGTGGAGGAAACGGTTGGCTGCCAGAGCAGACAAGGTCAATAGGAGGGAAAGAGAGAACGGTAGCAATTGGTGATAAGGGAGGTGTAGTCGACAGCAGAGCCATGAGAGGGAATGAAGGGGCTCCTTTCTTGAATGTTGTAGGTGTCTGCTCGGGCTGTCTAAACTTGGACCTCAAGGTTAGTAACTCAATCTTCTTACCTTTATGTATAAATTGATAAATGTTAGATCGACCGTGACATCTTTGTTGAACAACGATGGTCTACCTAGAACAATCTGACCCATGTCTATGGTAACCACATCACAATAGATCTTATCCTTGTAAAAATTAAAGTCAACCGGGACAAGACACCGTTGTTTTCCTTGCAGGATCATGGAGTTATCCATGACACGGGTGAGGATGGAGTATTGTCTTTAATCCCACCTTTCAATCACCATGGACGACACTACATTGATACTACTTCCACTGTCAACAATCATTTCACAGTTCTCATCTCTAATCTTGGTAAACATGTGGAAGGTTGTAGCTCCTCTCCAATCATTGACTGATTGGGGCTGCGTTGAGGTGCACTTAATTACTCCTAAATGAATTCTGTCGTTATTAAGAGTTAGGTCAGTCGATGCTAAAGTCCTAATGCAGCCACTGAACTCACAATTTTCAGCAGAAGCTCTGAATCAATGTCATGTTGGTGCACAGCTACTTCCAGACCATCTTCTACATCTTCTATGGGACTTCCACCAGGAGCGTTTTGGTTTGAATTGGACACTGGGTTGCAAAGTGTCCATACCCTTGACATCTATAACACTGAGTATGTGGGTTGGCTTTTGTTGGTTCACCAACCGTTTTTCTCTCAAAGGTTATCGGTTTAGTACTAGACGGACCCGTTGGATTGACACTTGAAGAACTAAATGTTGGTTTGTTCTCGACAGGAAAGGAAGGGTTATAGCTAAATTTGCAAGCGGTTGTGACTTTTGAGTTATCTCTAAAATCTGTTTGGCAAAAGAAAGATCTTCTATACTCATCTAGGTCAGTACCGAGCTGATATGATTGTTCTAAAGTCGTGACGCCTCTAGTTATGAGCTCTCGACGGTAGTCGTCCCTGAGACCTGACCTAAATCTTGATAGGGTCTGTTCAGGAGACTCAAACTCGATGGCACCGCACCTTCTTTAAACTTTACGATGTAATCGATGGCCTACTTGTTTCCTCGAGTTAGCATAATCCACTCATCCGATAATTGTTGTCTGAACGATGGTGGAACATATTTCAGCCTTAGTTTCTCTTTCATGCCATCTCGTCTCAATTGGATCTTCCCTCATATGCCTCATGATCCTTTCAAAGTTTTCTCAATATTGTCTACCTTATCCAGTTAGTTTCATCATCGCAAATCAAATTTTTCTAGACTCAGATATATCACACCAACGAAAGTAGTGATCCATGCCTAGTTGCCAATCTATGTAAGACTGAGAGTCTAAACGCCCATCAAAGGAAAGAGCATCAACTTTTACACTTTTGATATATCGCGCATCTGGGTCCCCAGTGGGGTAGGTTGAGCTTGCCTACACGGGACAATTTATTGTTAGCTCGGGACTTGTTATCTCCTACGTGATTTGGGGTTTTTCTTTGGTTAGTTTCTACCCTATCAAATCGTGTGGCTAAATCCTTGCAATTGGCTTCAGCTTGATATTTATATTCTTACAATCATTGATCCATTTGGTCCATCTTAGCAAGGAGCGTGTTAAGTATATCCTTAAGGCTAAGCTCCAGTGGTGCAGAAGTTTCTCCTACTGAAAAAGTTTTACCATTTCTAGTTGACATGCAGTTTTCTAATTAATCCTAAATGCAAACTACCCTAAGGTGAGATGTATGATAATGCAAGAGGAATCAGAAATCAAATGAATGATAAATAATACCAAGTTTAAGCTTTATAGATTAACATGTGATTAAAAAAATATAATATTGGGATAGTGATTTAAATTACACGTGTTAGCACAGTAAATTCTTCAAATCAATTTAAGAGATCACTGATTTAAGTTAATTTAGTTACACAATTAATATAATTTTGAATTTCACTCACGGTCAAATTCACACAAAATCACTTTTTGTGGGCAGCAGTTAATAGATTCTATCTTGCGACAGAGTTAAGCAACTATCTTAATTAAGAATAGAAATAACTGAATAAAGACGTCAACGATTACCTAGGAGGCGACCAAAATTTGAACCTGGATATGAAGGCTATAGATGCATAGTACTGATCTTCACGAATATGCTGCTTCGAAAAAAGCTCGAGTCTGACTTAAAACGAGCTCAAAACGGCCTCCAAAAGAACTGAAGTACAGCCGAGTATGACTAAGCTCAGCTAAATCAATTCACTGAGTCAACTCGGTCTGGTTGAGTCAGCTCGGAGTCGGTGACGTCAGTAGATGACGTCGGCACATGACGTCAGCAGTAGTAAGTCGGATCCGAGTTGTAACCGGTCGGATCTCTAAGCAGGTTTGAGATTTTGAACCCGAAATCAAATCTAACCCATAATTCAGCCCGATCCCAGAGCTACTATAGTTATGGATCGCGGCGGCGGTGGTTACAGTCGAGGGTGGTTGTCGACAAGGACATTGATGAAGAAGACGGTGTCGATAACAAGATAACAGTGATGAGGCGACAGAGCACAGCAGCGAAGGTCAAGGCGGCACGATGATGGCGATGGAGATCTCGAAGGTAGCGGCGACGGTGGAGGTCAGCACGGCGATGGAGATGGAGAATTAGAACCTAAGATGGAGATCTCAAAGGTAGCGGAGACGGTGGAGGTATGAGATAACAGAGAGAGGCGACAGAGAGGTGGTGGTGGTGGATGTTGTCGAAAGCAGCAAAGACGAGAGGTGACAGCGGAGCCTTGGCTGCCATCGAGGGAGAAGTATGGTCGAAGAGAAAGAAGTGGGTGGCGTCTGCGGCGGTGGTTTGCAGTCGAGGAAGAAGACGAAAGAGATGAAGATTAAGAAAGATAGAGAGAGGCGGTGCGAAAAGAGGAGGGTCTGCTAGGGAGATCGAAGCGAGGTAGAGGCAGGTTGGCAGCAGGAAAAGTGGCGGCGGTTGAGCAGGGTTAGGGTTTTGCCTTGGTAGGAGAAAGAGAATGAGATGAAGGAGACGATGAACAGGGAAATTTCTAGATTTTTGAATTTTTTCCTTTTTCTTTTTCTTGATCTGATTAGGTTTCAGATCTTGATTTTTTTTAGAAAGAGAAAGAATTAGGGTTTGGGAGAAGCTAGGGTTTCAGAGGAGGGCAAGAATTTTTTAAAGGGATTGAACCAAGAACTCTGATACCAAATTGATGTAATACGGGATCGCAATCACCTTCAATCCAAAGAAAAAGGGAAAATTAGGATTTTGAGAAAAGAAGAATTAAGGTTTGTGAAAAGAAAAAGATAAATTTGAGTTTCACACCGCTTGCAGCACGGGCTTCACACCCAAAACTCAAGAGCAAAAATTAAAGAATTTTTAATTGGAAAATTTTAATTCAATCATTCCATAATCCAAAAGAAAAGTCTATGGGGCCTATTTATAGGCCTTAAAAAAGTTCATATCTAAAAAATAACCGATGTGTTACTAAATGCCCACATAAAAAAAAAACACAACTAGACTAAATGAAACAAATAAAAATGACTAAAATCAAAAGAAGGCAGCACGTGATGCTCTCATCAAAAACATGATGGCATATTAAAGTAGACAGCGTAAGGCACTCAGCCTTTCACCAGTTCTAGTTTGGCTACCTAATCAATAGGTTAATGGATTAGGTCCAATATTAAAGTAAAATTTGTGGATCCATGACTTTCTAAAAGAAAGTTATATATATTTGTTCTACCCTAACCTGAAGAAAAGGGAAAAGAAAAAGAAACAAAAGAAACAAAGAAGGTCTGGCAGGTAGAAGAGAGAGAAATAAGGATGATAAGAGAAATGAAAAAGGAAAGGATAGATAGGAAAACAAGATGATATAAGAGGATCTTCCAAGATCAAGGTAAGGATCTATCTAAAGGACTTTAATGATTCTTCAATTGTTTTGCTTGAAGAACTCTATAGTGGTTTCTAAGATTTGAAATCCGGCTAATGTTTAAAATCCTTAGAGCATTCAATATTTTATGAATTTATGGATTTAAAAAGGGATTCATAGTGATTTCATTCAGATTTATTTTCAGTCCAAAATTGTTCCAAAGAATTTCCTTGTAAAATTGGCTTATTAGAAAGTCCTAAAGAATATACAAAATATTTGATGGTGTTTAGGTTCAGTTTTGACAAATGTTTAATGGCTTAGGATTGAGATCTTATATAAGTTATATTTGCACTTGAGATGAGTAGAATTGTTTTGAGATCGTATATTTATGGCTAATGATATTAACAGAAATTGATGCATTAGTATTATTATTATCATTATCACTATTATTTGTGTTAGCAAACTTAATAGACGAGTGAAAGAAATACTTTGAGTCTCACATGAAATCTAACTGTACCAACCTATGTGAGTGGTGAATATATACTTTATAGTTTGTACGTTTTACCTACGAGGTGTGTATAACAACAACCACATTGTCTTTTTCGTAAATTGAGCTAATGCTAGTTGTATTAATACCAACTGATACCTACAATTGCATAAGCCAGTTATTATTTTATTAGAGTAGTTACATGCAAGATAATAATTCTTCTGTATTCAGATAAAGTCATGGTTTTCATATAGTAATAGGCAGATATATATCAGGCATGAGGGTTCCAGATTTATCTGACATATGATTACATTAGGTGATGTTCATTATGTCATCCTTCTTTTGCTCATCTGTCATATGCATCTTGTGTCAAGGAATATGAATTATCGAGCTTCAACTCAAGACTTAAGTGATGAAGGACTTAGCTTAAGTTAGTCCAAGTGTTAAGGAGTATGAATTACCAAGCTTCAAGTCAAGACTTCATAAAAATCATGTGTACTTGACTGGGATATATAGATATATACTTGTAAACTCCTCAGTTAAGTTGGTTTTAGTGATTAGAAGATATAGGAAATGCTGATGCATTCATATCCTAAGATTTGAATTAGCGTCAATTGCATTTGCATCATTATTGACCATTTATCAGAAGCAGACGAATAATTGGTTGACCAACTAGTCTTTGACAGGCCCAAACTATTTTCATTTGCTAGATAGCTCAGTCAACCAATTTATTGGTCCTACTTATTTATATAGGCCGAATTACTAACTAGATGACCCATCAGTCAATCAACTTTAGTGATAGTTGCAATTTCCAGACTCAATTGTTTAGTTTTGGAAATATTTGATTTTTTTTACGAGGAGTTTGTGCACATATAAAAAACTTTCTTGTTTCCCCTCATCAACTCAAATTTCATTTCTTTAGGAATGATTTTGAAGTTAAATTATTTATTTAATTTCATTAGTTGTATCTTCTCAATTTTGAAGGGACAAGTTTGTTGATTCTGTCTCTACAATATTCGCTTCATCTCGCTCTATGAAAAGAGAGTTCATCCTTTGCGCCCACAATTGATCATTCAGTCAGTCACAAACTCTCAATCATCAAGAGCTCTCACTTGAAAATTCTTCCAAAAAAAAAAAAATCTCTACTAGCGTTCTAAATAGTGCTTTTAGCGGTCACTATAGCGTAGCAATTGAAAACCGCTTTGCTTTAACCTGATGCAGAATAAGAAAGCGAGTGAGGGTTATAACTGGCGCTTTAGTGCTTGCAAACCCACTTATCTCAATTAACTTCATTAATATAAATTGTGCAAATTTGTGATACTAGATATTGTGCATTAATATCTTTTTTCAGCACATCTTGTGCATTAATATGTTGTGTGGATTGCTAGTTTATCTTGAATCATGGATATTTCTCTTTTCTTGATCATTACTAGAATTCATTCTTTGTAACATGACATTCATCTTTGTTATTGATCTATATTGAAGCGATTTGTCTTGTTGATTAGAAGATTGTCTGGATCTATCGTAGTAATTGGAATACAAGTGCGATTTTCCATAGCATCATTATGATTCATGTTGCACAAAACTTAGATAGTTGTAAATTGTCTTTATCATGTTCAAACCCCCTCTAGAATGAATTTCACCCAATGCCACCTAACCAAGGTAGGAGACTATTTATTTGGTTAATTGCATATAGGGGTGGAAATTAAGCAAATACTTATCAAATAGTTCTTTAAACAGCCAACTATTCGATCGGATTCGATTTGAGTGACCATTAAGCGTAAACAAATACTTTTTAGTATTCGTAAATTAAACAAATCGAGTATAAGCATTTTTAGTATTTGATTCGTTAGTTCAATAAACTATTTGTTTAATATATATTAATATATATAGGTAATGTTATATTACACTTAGAGTGTAACATAATAGTTACACCCATCTATTAAAATACACCATATGTCACTTATATTACACCTATATATACTATATTCAATCCTTTATAAGTATAATATTATATGCATACGTATACTTTCATTTGCCCCTGACTTTTGTAATTGTTAAAATTTAAGTAAACAAAAAGTCCATATACCCGGCTCTCTCTCTCTCTCTCTCTCTCTCTCTCTCTCTCTCTCACACACACACACACACACACACACACACATCCAAGGGCAAAATCCTCATTGTCGTCAGATTGCCGCTGCCCCAGCTTCTTCGACCTTGATCTCGTCATCGATGAGTTCCGCAACATCTGCAAGGGATACGAGATAGTGCTGCAAGGGATACGAGACAGTGCTCACCACCCAATTCATGAATATGCTTCGAATATCTGATATTCAGATCGAACTGAATACAAATACTAAATACTATTCGAAACAAATTTGAATCCAACACAAATAGTGCAAAAGGTTTTGAATTCGAATAGTGGTGTATTCAATTTTATTCGGTTCGTTACCACCCCAATTTGCATATAATCTGTCTCCAGCAATTTTAACTCCTGAGATGGGTGATTATCAACACTCCTAGATTATACCTTGAAGGAAAACCACCAAACCACCAGAACAGGGACCACCTTAAAACTTACGAAGAAACCACTTTAGGGATGCCATCCTTTTGAGAAGAGACCAAAGCACTTCCTGCGCTTCCCATCCAAAAGACACTCATTATAGACAAAAATAATTTTTCCTTAACCTAAGAGCACCTCTTTGCACTGAGGAACACCATCTCTTTTTCACCCAAGAAAACCCATGTGCGTCTCGACGAAGACGAACTCATCCTCACCCATAGAGAACCCCAACCAAGAAAGTTGGACAAATGTTGACCTTAAGTTGTCCAATTATAAGAACCCGTCTTCTAAATTGCGAAATATATTTCCCAAAGTGATTCTATAACACCAAACCAAGAGATCCACCGTTATTCAAACATGTAGACAGAATTTAAAAACAACAACCAAGCATGACTAAATATCAAAACCAAGGGACTTATAACAAACACTTCCTATGCAACAAGAAATCCCAGAAGTCCAACAATCCAAAATCAAGCACCAAGAAAAAACCCAACAAAATCCAAAAGCTTACCCGAAGGGGGGAATTGGGTTCTGAAGCATCAGAGAGATCGAGTTGCTGAGGCCTTGTTCTGCTCCTGCTCGTCTTCGGCAGTGGCAAGAGGTCCTGCGCTTCCCAGAGGCTGGCACCGAGCTTTCTCGCAGAGGGCTTGGTCAGCGAAGAGGAAGGGCCTGGCTGAGGCTCCATCTTCCAGCTGGGCTCAGGGGTGAAGGGCCCGCCCCTTTTCCCCACAGAAATCCCCTTCCTCAGCTTGATACCCAGCAACTCCTCCCTTTTCGCACTCCCAGCAACAACACCCTCATCATCAGCTGCTGCTGCTGCTGCTCCTGCTCCTTTTTCTTCTTCCATTCTCTCTCTCTCCCCCTCTCCTCGCTCTATGTATTCTTCAAGCAGTGATGATGATGATGTTGTATCAGTCCAAGTTGAAAGTGTTTGGGCCCAATGATGGGATTTGCTACAGAGAATTGCGGTCGTAGGCTTGCTTTTAGGAGGCCCTTTTGTGCTGCTCTGTCCAAAGTGTCAAAATTTGCGTAATTTGTTAGGTAAAGGGAGAATTTTGGGCTTCAGCAGTTTGATTGATGAAGGAATAAAATTTTCAGGCTTTCATGTGAACTAGACAAAAATGTTATTAAACTAGTACACGGTCATTGCCAGTGAGAAACCGTTTGATTAGTCAGAAGGAGAGGAAGTGAGAAGAGAAAGAACGCTGAAAAGGAGAGAAAGTTGAGAGAGAAAGAAGGAGAGGTCGACGCTGCTCTCTCTCTCGCTGATGATGGGAGACGAACGAATGAACGGACAAAGTTTCTATATGGAACTGTTTGGTTGCAAGGAAGTGAACGGAAGTAAGGAAATAGGAAAGTATAATTGCTCACTTCCCTATTGGGGGTGTTTGGTTTGAAGGAAATGGGCGGAAGTAAGGAAATGGGGAAGTATAATTGATCACTTCCCTATCTATCCAAACACCGGAAAAGAAAAATAAGAAAACCCCTTTTCCTTTTCTATTCTCTCTTTTACACAACCATTTCCTTACTTCCAGAGTGCTACAGTTAATTTTGTGGTCATGTAAATCTCATTTCTAATAAGTTGTAGCGCAAAACAGTTAATTTTTTGATCATGTAAATTTCACTTGCATTCTAGTTACAGTCCATTTTTTATTTTTCTTAATTAATTTTTATTTTAATATTATTTTGCGGTCAACTTTGTGGTCAACTTTTCCACTTCCACTTCCACATTACCATCCAAACACCGGAAAAGACATAAAATTTTTCAAACTACACTTCCCAACAATATCCAAACATCAGAAAACTTACTAACCAATTCTCAAGTTCCAAAGGGAACTATTATCACTTCCTCACTTCCTTACTTCCTCACTTCCACCCTTAACCAAACAGGCAAACACCGGAAAAGGAAAAATAAGAAAACCCATTTTCTTTTTCTCTTTTCTTTTTTACACAATCATTTCCTCACTTCCAGAGTGTTACAGTTAATTTTGTGGTCATGTAAATCTTATTTGTAATGAGTTGTAACACAAAACAGTTAATTTTTTGATCATGTGAATCTCACTTACATTCTAATTACAGTCCATTTTTTATTTTTCTTAATTAATTTTTATTTTAAATTATTTTACGGTCAACTTTGTGGTCAACTTTTCCACTTCTACTTTTACATTACTATCCAAACACCGGAAAAGACAAAATATTTTTCATTCCACACTTCCCAATAATATCCAAACACCGGAAAACTTACTAACTAATTCCCAAGTTCTAAAGGGAATTATTAGCACTTCCTCAATTCCTCACTTCCACCCTTAACCAAACAGGTCCTATGAGTCATGAGAGAAAACCTCATTTCAGTCGGTTTTAATTAAATTAAACTAGATTATCGCTTGACGGTGAAACCGAGCGACAAAGAAGAGATAGAGGGGGTGAAATCGAGCGACAAAGAAGAGATAGAGGGGGAAGAGAGGAGGAAGAAGAAGAAGGAGAAGATGGGAGAGGGGATAGAGGAGGAAGAAGGGGGAAGAGGGGAGTGGGCATCCCCCCCCCCCCCCCCCCCCCCCCCCCCCTCCCAGCTTTCTCTCTGGCTCTCTTTTTAGGAAACAGACGGACGGACAAAGTCGAAGGAGTCACAGGATGGCTTTGCTCGGTTTGATAAAAAACTATAAAGCCTCACTTCGTCCGATTTGATAAAAAAATTATATAATTTCAAAATATGTAAAGTCTGTATTATTTTGTAATGCTAGGCTAGACTCTTTTCCGGTGGTGACACAGACGCAGTTGTTCCTGTTGCATCAACACAATATTCGCTAGACATTCTCGGTCTTCCTATTGAAAGATCATGGCAAGCATGGTACACAAACAATGAGGTACGCAACCAAAGTATGTATGGAATTGAGAGGCATAAAATTTTTATGTTTCCCAAGTATTTAATAGTATGCTCGGAAAGATACTTTACTGATAAATGAGTTGATTTTGAGTCCACTTCTCATGACAACCAAACATCATGGCAAGCATGCTGCAGATGACGTGCAACTGGGCTCCATTCAATCCAACTTGTGGTGGGAGAGATTGAGGGTGCTCGAGAAATCAGAAGATGAAAAGGGGGTTCGGTTTATGTGTGCGAGCCACACACAAATACAATAAGAAGGTCATTCACGCGTTGACCCTCTTATTATATGTGTGTGTCGCTCATACGCATGAACCGAACCCATGAAATTCATTGTTGCATGCTGCTTGGGAAATCTAGAAGCAACTTAATGACTAGATTTTCAACCACGATCGGAGGTCGGCGGTGGCTATTGTTCAGCAGATCAAAACCCAGGTGTGTGAGAAATTGAGAAGCGGATTTGGGATGACGATGGTGGTGATGATGTGTTGCTGCTGAAGGATTTTCCTGCTAGCTTGCTGATGCATGGCCTGAGGGCCTTTCTACTAGGGGGGAAAAAAAATGTATTGGTTCTCACTCACTCAAAAAAATTTGTTGGTTCTAAATTCGGATCAAATGCATTGAGGGCCAATGAAACCAAACCCCATCATATACCTATGTATTTGAAGTCCAACATTTAGGTTTAACCTTGGCTTAAAAAGAGCATAAGAACAAATTGAATTTATCTATATAAAATTTTGATCAGAAATTCTACTTTCTAAAACTGCAACTTGTAGCAGGCTTGTGGTTTTAATTTTGAATTATTTATAATTTTTTAGCGAATAAATCTCAGTTTTGTTATTGTAATAAAGACCTAGAGATAGTTATGAATACTTATATATTAATAAAAGAGAGGATTGTTTCACTAGTCTCTTCCATTGAAGGGTGGAGAAATTCTTGAAGTGTCATTTCTTTGCTTTTGCTTCTTCCTTTCTTTTGTTTTCGCTGTTTGGATTCAAGGAATTGGATGGAAGTGAGGAAGTGAGAAGTGTCTTTTCTCATTTCCGCTGTTCATCCAAACACCGGAAAAGGAAAATGGAAAAAATTCTTTCCTTCTCTCTTTTCTCCTTTACACAACGTTTTCCTCACTTCCAGAGTGCTACAGTTAATTTTGTGGTCATGTAAATCTCATTTGTAATAAATTGTACCATAAAACAGTTAATTTTTTACTCATGTAAATCTCATTTGCATTCTACTTACAGTCTAATTTTTAATTTTCTTAATTAATTTTTAATTTAATATTATTTTGGCGGTCAACTTTGTAGTCAACTTTTTCACTTTCACTTCCACATTACCATCCAAACGTCAGAAAAGACATAACATTTTTCAAATCACACTTCCTAACAACATCCAAACACCAGAAAACTTACTAATCAATTCCCAAGTTCCAAGGGAACTATTACCACTTCCTCACTTCTTCACTTCCTCACTTTCACCCTTAACCAAACAGCCCTTTCTCCCTGGGCAGCTGGCTTTCTTGTGTTGGGTTAAACTAGTCTATATGCCGGGCTCAAAAAAAGACAATTAGGTTAGAAATCAACAACTTAAAAAATTCAAGCAAAATTTATCTTAACTGGAACAATTATAACAGCTACAATACTCTTATTTCAAGGGCATGTAGTTTGAAGCTTCGAAGTTGGGAGGTATTAGTCTGATTTTGAATCTCTCAATTTGCAGAGCAAAAAGAAGTTTTCATAAAAAAAAGTAAAATAAATCAGGTACATAGCAGGTTTATGCTCTATTTCATACATTTTGTTTATGTATCAATTTTGTCACTTTTCAAATGATAATTAGGCAGGTCCATTTGCAGTTACCAAGTTTCGATATGTTTTGGTTGGTCACACCAGCTATTTTGCGCAACTGCAGACTACCTTGTAATTGCCTATTAGAGAAATAATTCATATTGTTATAGACTTAAAAATATTGCTTAAACGAAAATTGAAAGAAAGATTTAGTTACAACTTACAACAAAAGGCAAAAAAAAAGTTCATAAAATATCATTACAATAATAATATAGAGAAGAGATGTGTTGATAAAAAGATTGTTGTTTGAATATGATCATGCCCACAACTATCTCATCATCTCCTCTCCATAGCATCTTTGCAAACATCTCACATGTGTTGAAATGTTGCCCCGATCCTGGTATGTACACACGACACCCATATATTGGACATGACCGAGACAATACTGATACTACTAATATGACCGAGATGAAACAATTAATTATTACTGATATTGCCGATTTTAACACCAAAATCATACTGACATCTAGATTTCGAACCTTGCATCTTACTTTTAAAGCAATGCTCATCTCTAAAACAATTGGGACGTCTCTACTTAGCGCAAGTATAAATTTTTTACAACTCTTCTTGATTATCCTTTTCTCCATGTTCTTGTCAGATGTAATTCAATGTCAGTAAGAAAATTGGACGGGTTTAGGGTTGAGCAATTTATAGAAAAACTAAAATAAGACAATAAATTATTAAGAAGAAAACAAAATGATTGTTTTTAAAAGAAGTAAACAAAATGAACTTAATTATCAAGCAATCTACTCTTACCTCTAACTCCTTTTTTATTTTTCATTCTTCTATAAACTTTCTAAAAAAGAATAAACAAAAGGAAGGAAGAAACCAAAATAGACAGAGAGAAATATCAAATTATACGGCATATGAGAAAACAGAGGTTAACATTACGCGTGTTCTAGTAATATGTGAGGAAAAGAATCGAAGAGGAGAAGTGTAATCTGTAGCACTCTTTTCTCTTCTTTTTTAAGGGGAATGCTCTTTCATTTGTACCAGAAAAGGTAAGAATTTACAAAAGATCAGATGTACACCTGAGATTTGGCGTAATATCTGATTGTATATGCTCTTGAAGACTCCTAACGATCTTAAAACTTCTATCTCGTTGACAACGATATTGTTGCAAAAGATTGTGTCCTTCACAATCAATTCAATTTATATTTGGCTTTTAAATATACGGAATAAAACACATTAATATATAGATAAATTTAGCAATGAGCTAAAACTTGTAAAATGAACAATTTATCTGGTCAACATGTTTGAAATGAGAATTTACACATGTTACTGGCTTCATCAGCGCCCGATGATCTCCACCAGTTCAATGGGCGCAACTCGGTTGCTCAAGTTTTGTAGATATTTCACATGTAGGATGGGAATGGACGTGTCCATGAGCTCCCATTAGACATGTCTAATAGAATTTTTGTTTATAAAGATATGAATTAACTCATTTTCTTATAGGAAACTTTCTATTGGACATGTCCAATGGGAGCCCATGGACACGTCCATTTTCATCCCTATCCATATGTGACCACCAGAGAGTGAAAGAGTTTCATGTAACTCTGAAGTTTAGGGGTTGTTTCTTTCGGAGAAAATGGGCATTTTCTCTGAGTTTGTGAGTATCATGCACTTTTTTTTGAGATTTGGGTTGTATGTTTGGTTGGCAAAATTTTAGAGGGGTTGAAAAGTTGACAAATAAGCTTTCAGTGAAACACGAAAAAACTGACACCCTTCAGTCCATTTGTGGGCGTCACACAAATTCTGAGTCATATTTATTGGCTTGAAAATGGACGGATTTGACAAATTGGATTCACAAAGCATTGTTTGAAAATTGGCTCTCTACATTTGAAGTGCTTGTGACTTGCTCTCAAAATATAAAGTCATATAGGGAGTAGCATTAGAGCTTAATTTATTAATTTTCTTCATAAAATAAGGAAGAAGGGAAGGGTCTATTTGACTTCAAAACCCAGTTTAAATTTCTGACGAAATCAGAAATCCTAGAAGAAATGCCTAGCTGACAGTAAAATTTTTTTTGAGCTCATATTATCAAATCGATCAATTTTGAAGCAAACCCATCAATAGAGCTCAGAATTTGTATGAGACCCATAATGAGAAAAACTCTCATGACAGGAAAACTGCCATCCCAAGAAACACTTTCCAGCCCCTCTCAAATTCAACCAACCAAACATAAAGGCTAGAGAAAACAACTCAGGGCTTGCAATTTCAGATAAAATGAAACAAACATGCCCTTGAGTCCTTAACCAAACATTACCAGGAAAACAATAGAGGCAGACTGCACATTGAAGACATCCCAGTACAAATCCGGACAAATCTTTTGTTTTATTTCTTCGAGAGATGAAAGAGACAGCATACTGCATTAAAGGAAGCTATAGCTCCCCACACAGCCCAAAAACCACCAAGCCCCAGAGCTCAGCGGACAGTGTCCCAAAATGCTGTGGCAAATGTCACAAGAGACACTGATCTGATCCCACAACAGCTGCCAATCTCTGGATCACCCCATGAGAGGCACTTGTGGGGCCCTGCTCACATTTATGTCCATAAACTGTCCATGTATGGATGCAGCTGTCACTATCCTTCTCTCTCTTCTTCATTGGTTTACTACAATCCCATGGATCCAATCACAACAACAAGAGAGGCAACTATCAAGCTTTGTAATATCGCTGAGACTAACATAATTTGATATATAACTGGAATGATATCTGATACGAGACAAAACAACTGATAAACAAACCATTTTTTGCCAATTCCCATACCAAAATCCCAAAGCCTCTCCTCTTTGTCATGTTCTCTGTGGGTTATTTGAAAAAGAGCATGCAATAGTGAATCTCCTACAAAGAGTTGAAGAAACATCCACAACCTTCCAAATGCTATCTGACTCACTTCATTCCCCCAATAGATTTTTTTTTTTTCAAGCAAGAAGGGAGGCATAACTTTGTTTGCTTCACCCAAACTTTGGATCTCTGTTGAACAAGTACAAAGCATATATTGGAAGCAAACCAACAAGCCTCTGATGACAAGCAGAGAGAGTGCCAAAAAAATGTCAGTGATGTGTGGCATTCAGGCCTGATCAATCAAGCTTAGAAAAAAGATAAAATTTCTCATAAGTTATCAATGAGATAAAGCTCTCCAAGCGATGACTTTGGTAGATGAAAGAGTCTTGAATTCATAGAGCATATAAACAGGCATTCTGGTTGGTGAGGATAAAAAATTGTTAGGTACATAGTAAAGAAAGCAGCCAAAATAGATTACAGCCCCGTGCTTAACAAAAGGAAACAGGAGATAAGACACTGACAAAAGGCCATGCATACATGAAAAATGCACAAGACATGGAAACGAGTCATAAGAAACAATCTAAGCATCTCATTGTTGAGCAGACATCAATTTACAAGTCAACTACCACCTGAGAACCAGTACTAGCCAATAGAGCAAGCCAACAGTGGATTTGATGACTACAAAGAAATTTGGACAATGCACTCATTAGCTTGTTCTCCATAGAATCATTAAAACCTATTTTAAAGGTAGAATGACATCAAACAAGTGAAAGGCAGCCTATTGTTGTCAGCCTATAAAATTCAAATGATATCAAACAAGACTAGGAACAAATGGGACACTATGAATGATGAAGCATAACTAACTAGAGAATCAGTAGGTCACAGTGACCAGGACTCGCCAATGGAGAAATTGTGTTGTGGATTTGATGACTACTAATCAAATTGGACTATGTGTAGAAAATTACTAAACAGGAATTAACAATTTGAACTAAAATGGTAGCAAGACAACAAGCAACTGAAGAGAAATATCATCACACTAATAAAATAGAACGACTTAGAATGTTATCCATCATTAAAGTAGAAAGAATCAAAGAATATCAAACAAACTAGGAACAAATGAGAAATGTTCATCACTTCAAATTTGTCAAAGTGCAGACCGTCAAATGTGGGCAATGAATTATGAACACTTACAAAGAACATTGGTAGAACATGGAGCCTACGAAGGTCATATGGAACAAATTCAGCATGCCAGTTGTCCAAAGTGAATTCATGAACAGAAGGAAACCGGGAAAACACGACAAAAGGAGAAAACTGAAATTCAGTAGCAACCAGATTTAAAGCTGATCAAGTATTATATCCAGAAGAAACTGAAGCAAAATCTTCTTCAATCTGATGATCCCCCATCTCAAAGTAAAGGACTCGGCAGCTACAGGACTTTAGAGAACTAGCAGAAAATTTCTTCCAAGAATCCAGTCATATCAGAGAAGTAAGATCAACAAAACAGCAGATATGAGAGATGAGCAACTCCAGGAATTTAGATAACTAGCATAAAAATCCACACAATAATTCATTCACCATTGAGAGGCAGGTTAGCGAAGCAAGAGAAAAAAAATTTCGTCTTTAAAGTACTCAAGATTCAACTGATATCTGTGATATCATGTCACACAAGACGGTAAGCAGAATAAATATTAAAGCCAATTGATCATGTAAGATAAAGGATCATAATCTTGTCATGATTTGTCAGTGAAACAAATTATTTTCCTGAGAAAATGTAGCAGCTCGATACTTTCAATTTTGGAAACACATCAGAGACTGAATCTCATGGGGGCAAAAAAGTATAAATAATCAGAACACCAGTAGAATCACAATATTATTTGTATGATAAGAAGGGAACAAATTTGTCTCTGAGTTGCTGAGACTAAAAAATTGACAACTCTTGTATAGATTAACAAGTGCGATTTAAAGTGCTTCAATTGATAAAACCAACTTTATGTGAAGGAAGTATTTGATAACATCTACAAGTTTGGATCCTGCAGGACTTTATCCAGTATTGGAAAATAACATGATCTCAATCTAGGACGTCTAGAATACAGACAATCCAAAAGATATCAAACAAGACTAAATCGGAAAGACATATTAGATATAATAAAGAAAATAATTTATCATTCACCATGAGACAAATATGACCGAGTCATTAAAATGGAATTTACTAGCATAAAATAAATATGACTAATTCACGAAAATGAAATTCAATGATAATTTTCCCAACAAAATTCAAGCAGAAACTTCAGCTTTTCTATTGATCAATTCTGCTTAAACACATGACAGACGCAAACCTCATGAAGAGGAGGAGAAACAAAAAAGAAAACACTTTGATCACCAACAGTTTCATAAATTATACCTATAAAATATAAATCTTCTATAACCTTCTCCAATCCTGTAAAAACATTCCCCACAAAAGAGAATCAGTTTGCAGATGTCTGTTTCCCCATCAATCCAAGCCTCAAAGAAAACAAATCAGGAAGCAACTTCAAGCCTGGGTTCAAAGCAAAAACCAGAGAAAAGCTGAAGAGGAAACCTTTTTGTCACAGGGCACCTCATCGACCATTTCCACTGCTTCTGGTTCATGTCAAACAAGAGAGATTAGTAGATCCATAACTCTGAATGTAGATGAGGTCATCAGAACCACTGCTTGCAAAGACATCATCAAGTTCCCCAAATCCTTGGAAGAACTTGTGAGGCATTCGAGCAATCTCACGCCAATCTTTCTTGTTAAGCTGCCAGATGCCTATTCCCTTGATAATATCCGGCCTGTCATACTTTGCAATCCCCGCAACCATCACCACCTTATCCTTGAGGTTCATTAGCCGGCCACAAGAGAGGGGGCAGGGGGCTGGAATCAAAGTTTGCATAACAGAAGTATGAGACAATCTTGCTGTAAGATCATACACAACAAGGCCATGACGGAGGTCAGCATTTCCCAAAATACCAGTGGAGTGTATCAGGCAATACAAAAAACCATTGCAGATCACGCTTTCATCACCACCTCTCCACCCCATCAAAACCTCTTTAATGGAAGTTACCCACAACTGACTCTCAGACTCATATAAGTGGATGGATAACTCCCACTGCATGTAATCACCAGGAACTTGCTTAGATTTTGTCATGGCAACAATATAATCATGACTCTGCCTATCCACAGATATGGCAAGGGCGCTATAGTCAGGGAATTGCACGCCAGGAGGCTCGAGAAGCCTCTTCCAATCTCTTGTAATTGGATTACAAACAAAAACACGGCTCCTACTATCATTATCCATGGCACAGACTAGTCCACATGAAGAAGAGGTTAACCAATTGCTTTGCTCAATGCAGGGGAGTTCAAGGTTATACCATTTGCGCAGAACCGGGTCATACGCATACCCATCAGCAGCATCATTACAGGTGAACATAAAGTACCAAGGCTTCTGGGTAGCTTGACTGCCCATAGAAACCTTCTTGAATTAATAATACCATACCATCTTTTGCACACGGATGAGGCTCTAAATATACTCACAACCGGTAAAAGGAGAGGATTCTCTCCAATATATCATCAGGAAGTATGTTATCCAAGGAAAAAGTACCCACATCGCAAGCATCGCTGCCCTCAGAAACTGTTTGGAAGCCGGTTCCCTCAATTCTGAAGTGGCTCAGAGGATAAGCGTCCCATGATGCTTCTCCCTCCATAAGGAAGACTAAAATTCAACAAAAGCAATAGCAAGAACCTGACATAATGATATTACAGAAGTTGATAATGAGAAGCAGGAAATGAAGATATCAGATTTTAACATGAATACACATCCAAGCCAAAGCTATTGGTGATAGAAATAATAAAACAATAAAACAAAAATAAGTAATATATACAAAAAACATAAAAAATCACCTTCAAACATGACAAGCTATCAAACAACAGAAGAAAATTGATGCTCGCGAGCTAGAGCGCAACATGTCAATTAAAAGAATAATATGAGCATTTAGCAAAACAAAATTTTAGCAGGACAACCAATATGTGGAACGCGATTTAATGAAAACCCAAAATTATGATGACCCATTTTCAGAAAGATGAATCATGAATAAATCAGATACATTTCAATGCACATTGAATTTAACCAAATTAGGATTTTTAGTCTGTAGTTCTAACCACTTCACATCATATATTTTACACAATAATCCAGAAGAAAAAGAAATCATCGATCTGTTAAGAAATAATTTAAAACCCTAGAGAATTAGCCCTGCATACCATAAACATGATCACACATCAGAACACTAAATACATCAGATCGAGCGCAAACGGACCAAAACTAAGATACCCACATCAAAAGAGATGGGAACAAATTGATGGGTTTGTTCCAATACCTGAAAATTAGCGGATGATATGAAGAGCGAGCCACCAAAATCCGAGCTTGCACATGTCTATGGATCAAAAAACCCAGCTTTCCCTTGTATCAAGAGATGGCTCTCTCCTGTTCGTATTCAAATCTGTGGATTTCACCTAGGAATGGTGAAAAAATGCTGCTGATGTGAACCGCACGAGTCCCTTTTCATCAAATCTCAACATCACAGAGATGGAACGGGGCAAGAGACCGCCCCATCTCTATCATCGGGAGCCGTTTTATGCTCAACTCTGAGGGGGGAGAGGAGAGGGGGCAGTAAGAGACAGAGGACACAGTTGTTTTTTTATTGTTTTATTTATTTATTTATTTTAGTTATTTTTCTTTTCAGAGGGCTGTTTGTTTCAAAAAAAAAAAAAAAGAATGGAATTGGATTTTTTGGATTCATTGTCAATTTTCATCATCTTTGAATTGGATTTTGTGGGTTCGTTGACAATTTTCATCATCTTTCTTTCCTGACCGTTTGATTGGGAAAATAAAAAATGAGAAAATTTACTTTTTGATGTCAACAAAACATCAGCATTTTCTTCACTTTACTTTCAATGTAAAATAAAAAGAAAATATGCTGAAAAACAAAAATGTGAGATCCATCATGAAGCTTTTCTTTAAAAAAATTAAGAAAACTGACAGCTATCAGCTTTTATTTACCAAAAAGACTCGAGAGAGACTCTGATAGGGAGAATACATTTGGGCTGTCGGTATATGTGTTTGTTTGGTTGGCCTCACCCTAAGAGGAAATGATGAGGGCTTTGTTTGAGTGAAGAGTTAGTAACTCCCTGTTTTAGCTTTCATCTCCCCATGGCTTTTCTTTTATCTTTATGCTTGTTTTTTTACTTCCTATCTTTTTGGATAATGTTAAATGACTTCCTTTTTGTTATTGTTGTTTGTGATTTTGTGGATGTTAGGAGTTAGATTGACATTTGGATCTTTGTTAACTAGAGTACTTCCACTTCAGTAATTTTGTAAGATTGCTTAGTTGTGTTCTCATGCAACTTGGACAGGAGTTAGCAAAAAATTAAACATTGAGTCTTATTTTGATGATGATTTGGAGTTGACCAAAACTCACTGTTGCAAACTCCAAATTAGATGTATGCAGACTGCAATTTGGAAATTACTCAAAGGGCTTGAATAGCAATCAATACCACAAAATATTTTGATATTTGGAATATATCTCAAATTTCAAATACTCTGTGGTCTTAACCACATGCATTCAAATTGAATAAAATCTCAATTTCATAAAAATGGATTTCCAAACAAGAATCCATGTGAATAACCAAACTCAAGTTATATATTCCTCTGTTTTGTTTGAAAAAAAGAAAAACAGAGATTTTGTTTCAATGCAATTTACATTAATAACTGTTAGTTGGTTTTCCCCAAAAAAGGGGGAAAATGGATGTTTACAAGTAAAGATAATTTACAAATAAATAAATAATATAGCTTGAGTCAACTAGAATTGGGTTTTTATCTCCCGCAAGTGACATCCTGGTCGGTGTTGGGTTCGTAAAAGCTTCGCTCACTCACAGGTGGCTGATTCGAGTCCTCCAAGTGCATGACATTGGACGTGGTGCCTTCATGCGCCCTAAACTAGTAAAAAAAAAATTAGAATTGGGTTTTATACATTGAAAACCAATATGAACATGACTTGGTTAACTTTCATGTTTGAATGCAAATGCACCAACTTTACCTAATCAAATGCCAGGCACAAAAGGCTGCTCCTTTCAGTTTATTGTGGCACAAATGCTCTTCTGTAAACAACCATTGACAGCTAACAGGTGTAAAGCAGTTGTCTTCTTGTGTGACTTTATTGTTCTTAAAAGCCCACAAATAAAAAGCTCCTTGATCAAGATTTCTATATAAAGATAATAACCAAAAAGTTGAGGTTCTTCTATTATATAATAAACTTTCCTGCTATTATTACAAAGGCACAAGGTTCTACAATTCCTTTAAAAGCATATTCAACTCATAATGTACAAATTAGAGGTCCACAATCCACATAATTGAGTATCACAAGCGAACAAAGAGACTCAAAAAGTCTCAAAAGAAAGAACTCCACCCAACAAAGCCCAAGAAAGCAGTACAAATAAATAACCACCAGCATCCATTGTACAAAAAAATATATATATATTTAGTTCCATATTCTTCTCTTAAAATTTTCATGTCACCATGATATTCCAAAAATAGAACTTCATTTAACAAGGGGGTGCAAACTGCAAAGCTCTCCAAAAAAAAAAAAAAAAAAAAAAAGGAATTGGCCTACTGTGAGTCTCCTCTCTTAATGTACACAATCTAGAGATTATTTTTTTTGCTTTGTTTTTGTTTTTGTTTTTGGAAAATATTTTCAGTTTAATGCTCCTACGTTATTTTTTCTTGTTTATTATTATCAATCTTTTGGTGGGAGATATATTGTTGGAAATTATATCCATGCCCACACTAACACATGTTCTTGGCTCTAATTTACGAAGATGTGAGAGTTTTTAAAAGCTTTCACACATGGTACAACATGCCTAATAAAATGTAGCTTTTTGCAAAAGAGTTGGCTTTACTTAGAAAAAAATAAGCAAGTAATATAAAATCATATATATGAACAAGACTAGATTTTGACGGAGGTTCTATTAATATACCTCTCAAAGTAAACTGAAGTACGGATAGTATTACCTATGACTTGTCTATTTGAACTACAAGAAGTAAACCTCAGAAAAGTTTTCTATTTCCTCGTGCGTCCACATTACCATTACTCCACAATGCAGAGATTTTGCTCTTCATGGCTGCTATTTTAACATTAATGCAACTTAGCATGTAGTTTCTCTAGTTAATTATACACTTAACCCACGATAACAGATAGGGATTAATAATATGCTTGTAGTAAATGGAAGTGGCCAAGGTGTTCACAACCATACATGCTGAAGTCACTCTTCATCTCTTTCTAGCTATTGCTCAATGTATAAATATCAAAAATCCATGGAAAGTTTGTGTGTGTGTGTGGGTGAATCATGCATCAACACATACTTTTCTTTCACCCAAACATGTCTCAATCTCCCGTAAATAGAAAATTATTGGATGAGGAATCTAAGCAAGGGGGGGTGCATGTGGACAATCTTCAATGTGACATGTAACAACACAAAGAGCTTGCTAAAAGAGTGTGTGATTCAACTATAAAAAAATGATAAATCACCAACACTTATTCTAATGGCTTCATGGGACATATGTTAGACCTTAGAAGAATGAAGGGACAATGGAATCTTATGGACATTGATTTGGCGACTCAAGTATTTCTAGAAAGTGGATAGTATAGGAAAAGATGAATGGTGAAATACAAATGAACTGTTGGATAGAGAGAGTTTACTGATGGGGAAGTTGATAAGGATCGTCGAGGGGTCGTCGAGTGATCGCCGAGGAAGTCGACGATGAAGACGAAGGGAAACAGCAGCAGAAAAACAAGCCAACAGCAGCAGGTCAGGTTGGCCGTCGACCGGCCCCGGGTCGACCGGCGTGCACAACGTGCACAAGTTAGAGCTCGGTCGACCGGTCGGTCGACCGACTGAAGTGACCCAACTCTCTGTTGGGCACCCAGTCGACCGAACCGGTCGACTGGTGGGAAGTGTCGGTCGACCGCCGGTCGACCGACAAGCGGGTGCGGGCTGCGAGTGCAGATTTGAAAATCTGTTGTATTTAAGGGGTTGGCTGTTTTCTATAGGGTTTGTATCTGATGAAGATCCTTGAGAAGGAACTGCTAGAGCTCTCTTGCATTCAAAGAGGCTGCTAGCCATTGTAATTTTCTTCCAAAGCAATTAAATCTCTCTCTGATTGCCCCGAGGACGTAGCGTTGAGGCCGAACCTCGTTAAATTTGTTGTTTGCGTGTGTTCTTTCTCCAGTGTTTGTTTTGTACTGTTTGGGATTGTTCTTCGTGCGTGGGAGATTCGAGGAGTGATCCTATATCGGGTTGTTGTCACTATGGGCACAACAAGTGGTATCAAAGCTTCCAGGTTTCGCTTGGGATTTCTGGAGATTCGGAGGTTCGAGATCTGATTCGGTGGAGATCGTGTGTCGATCTCAGATCAGAGGTATTGGTGTTCGTGGGATCGTGTGTCGATCTCAGGAGGACGCAAGAGGGCTCGTGAATCTGTGGTAGAGTAGATCTGGAGAGAAACTCGATCTAGGGTTTCAAGGGAAAGGTAAAAATCTAATTTTTATCTGAATAGAGATCTATTTCCAGTTAATGTGCTTTCCGCTAGATAGAGGATCAATAAATCTCAATGGCAGAAGAAATTACTTCGTTAAGACCATGCATCCTCATCCGAGGATCGACGTGGTGAAGTTCAATGGTACAAATAACTTCGGGATGTGGAGATGTGAGGTTATGGATGCACTGAATGCATCAAACCTCGAGGACGCCTCCTATTGGAGAAAGAGGAACAAGACCACTGATGAAGAGTGGCAAAGATGAACAGGTCCGGCGTGGGGTTGATACGTTCATGTTTGTCGCAAGACATAAAATATCTTGTGCAACATGAGACGTGGCGAAGCATCTGTGGGAAACCCTTGAGAAGAAATATCTGACGAAGAGTGTTGAGTCCAGATTGCAGCATAAGAGTAAGCTGTATCAGTTTCAGATGAAGAAGGGGATCATAGTGAATGAGCACATCAACCGATACACGAAGCTTCTTACAGATTTGATAAACGTGGATGTCGTGGTAGAAGAGGAAGACAAGGCGATCATCCTCCTGAACTCACTCCCGGCGGAGGAGTATGAGACATTCACTCTGACACTTATCAATGGTAGGCAGACTTTGGACTACCATGAGGTGTCGTCTGCACTGACAAGTTATGAGACGAGGAGAAGGAGAGATATCCTTCTCAGTCAAGCTCATCAGCGGAGGCACTGGAAGTAAGAGCAGGGGTTCATCAAGGAAGGGCAAGGAGGTTAGAGGAAGATCAAAGTCCAGGTCGGGCTATAGGGATCTGAGGAAGGACCAGTGTGCCTTCTGCAAAGAGATAGGGCACTGGAAAGTAGACTGTCCGAAGTTCAGGGGAAGAAGGAGTCGAAGGCTGAAACAAATCTTGCAAAAGTGACGAATACTCAGAGGAGCAGTTCACAGGCAAATATAGCAGATTCGGACTCGTCAGGTTTCTCGTTTTCAGTCAGTTCTCCCATCATCGTAACTCATGGAAAGATGAGTAGATTTGGATACAGGTACAACATACCATGCATGCCCTAATCGGGGCTGGTTTTCTAACTTTGAGAAGTTAGAGGGGTGTTCGGTCGTTATGGGCGACGATCACCCATGTAGCGTGGAGGGTGTAGGTACAATCCGAATAAAATGTTTGATGGGATGGAAAGGGAGCTGAAGGGAGTGAGGTATGTGCCTCAGTTGAAGAGAAATCTAATTTTCGTGAGAATTTGAAGCATCGGGCATGGTGATATCTGTTCGAGATGGCGATCTCAGGATGATCAAGGGCTCGATGGTGATGATGAAGGGGCGTCCACCGAGGAAACCTCTACTACTTGAAGGGTAGTACGATTACAGATCAGGTGGAGACTTCGAGTTCCTCAGAAGATGGTGGCCCGGAGGTCTGGCAGGAAAAGGTCGGATAGGAAAAAGAAGAATCTTTGCGAGCTCCTGCAAAGACGGAGATGGAGGTGCTGCTACCTGCAAGTCAGAAAGTGAATACAGCGTTCTGGACAAGAAGAATGAGATTCAGTACCAGTGCTCACCACAATGAAGGTCTTCTTGATTGTGTCACGTGTGCGTATGGGGACCTGCTAAGAAGCGCATCACTTGGAGGTCACAGGTACTTTGTCTCATTATTGATGGTTCATCTAGGCAGGTTTGGATATATCCCATGAGACAAAGGAGTGAAGCCCTAGATGTGTTGATGAAGTGGAGAGGAAGAATGGAGAGGCAGATAGGTAGGCAGGTAAAGGAGCTTCAAATTGATAATGTTGGAAAGGACATGTACCAGTTTCCTATGATTTGGCCAGAACACAGGTATTGCAACTCACTTCACAACAGGTACAGAAGGGTTGGCTAAAAGATGTAGTCCGTTCCTTACTGGAGGAGGTTCGGAGGTTGTTGTCTAATGTAGGATTAGACAGTTGTTTTGGGCTGAGGCGACCGAGTATGCTAGCCATCTCATGAACAGATCGACTGCGATTGGAGGTAAAGCTCCATTGAAAATTTGTCTGGGAAAGCTACTCAAGATCATTGTTTGCTGCGGGAGTTTGAAAGTCCGGCCTACTTCAGTGCCAAGAATGACAAGGTGAATCCGCGAGCAAAGAGGTTTGTCTATTTGGGCGTCAAGGAAACAACTACAGGTTGTGGGACCCCGAAGACAAGAAGATTGTGATGAGCAGGAATGTCACTTTTGGAGAGACTTCAGGGTTGAAGTCCACTCCTCTCAGTAGGTGGAGAGGACGGAGACCAGGAAGGATCGCAGCTGGTGGAGGTTGATGCTATTCATCATTTCCAGTTGGTTCGCATTGGAGGAGACTTCACCGATGTGACATCGGGTAGAGATCATGAAGCCAAGGTTGATGCTGAACAGGTTGAAGACATTGCAGAGGATGTCGACTTGTTGCAGCTATTGGAACAAAGGTGCAACCACGCTTGTGGGTAAAGAAGCATGAATCTCAAGCTTGTGATCGCGACAAGCTCAAGTTGAAGGCCGTTGTTCTCCATGATGGTCTGGAAGAGGTCATTTGACTCAGTCAGACAGGTTCACTGCTGCAAATAGAGGTACTAGTGTTCGAGCTTGATGAAGCTTATCTTTTAATGAACTATGGTTGGCTTGATCCTTTGGGCAAAGGTACGTAGGCAGCCTTAAGGCGCAGCCATTTGGTGATGCAACTCTTATGAAGCTATTTGGGTTCTCGAGAAGCTGTTATGGATCTTCACGTAGAGGTGAAGAGTTGTGGCCGATGGAACTTCACGTAGAGGTGGAGAGGCTTCACGTAGAGGTGAAGTGTTGTGGCCAGTTGGATCTTATGTAGTGGTGAGGTGGTGTGATCTCGATGAACAGGTTGATCTTCCGGTGAGAGATGATGAGCTTGTATAAGGAGTGGTGTGCATCCTTGAAGCCAATGATGATGTTTGGTGTGCTCTACGCAGACTTGGTTGACTGTCAGTAGAAGACAGGAAGACTAGATAGAGCTGGTCAGTTGGAGAGTCAGTGTTGGCTCGTGTGGAAGTCTTCGTGAGGTCGTGAAGTTGCAGAGTAAAGCCATGTAGGTGATCGGCATGTATGAAAATTCTCCTAAGGTGAAGTGCAGGAGGGGCATGTGCGATGTTTTCCAGGGATAGCTGAGGTAAAGATTCCAAGCCGAGATCGTGTGTCGATTTCGCCGATATCGTGTGTCGATTTCGTCCGGTGCGCACAAGCCGAGATCGTGTGTCGATTTCACCAGATCGTGTGTCGATTTTCGCCAGGTGATAGACTGGGGTTTCGTTGGAGATCGGCTCAGATTTTTAGGAAAAATCTTCACCGAGGTGGAGAATTGTTGGATAGAGAGAGTTACTGATGGGGAGGTTGATAAGGATCGTCGAGGGGTCGTCGAGTGATCGCCGAGGAAGTCGACGACGAAGACGAAGGGAAACAGCAGCAGAAAACAAGCCAACAGCAGCAGGTGCAGGTTGGTCGGTCGACCGGCCCGGTCGACCGGCGTGCACAAGTTAGAGCTCGGTCGACCGACTGAAGTGACCCAATCTCTGTTGGGCACCCAGTCGACCGACGGTCGACTGGTGGAAGGGTCGGTCGACCGCCCGGTCGACCGACAAGCGGGTGCGAGCTGCGAGTGCAGATTTGAAAATCTGTTTGTATTTAGGGTTGGCTATTTTTCTAGGGTTTGTATCTTGATGAAGATTGAGAAGGAACTGTTAGAGCTCTCTTGCATTCAAAGAGGCTGCTAGCCATTATAATCTTCTTCCAAAGCAATTAAAATCTCTCTCTGATTGCCCTGAGGACGTAGGCGTTGAGGCCGAACCTCGTTAAATTTGTTTGTTTGTGTGTGTTCTTTCTCCAGTGTTTGTTTTGTACTGTTTGGGATTGTTCTTCGTGCGTGGAGATTCGAGGAGTGATCCTCTATCGGGTTGTTGTCGCTGTGGGGCACAACATGAACTCCTTTGTGTTCCAAGCTATTTGGAATTTTTGCTCTTTTGTATACTGAAGAAAATGGTAATGACCTTTGACACTCAAACAGAGCATGAGTGTTAAAGGTTAGTGGCAACACCACCAAGCCAACATCTAACATCTTGCTTTCCAACTTAGCTCTGTCCACTTAGATTTTCATCAATATAGGAAGGTCACTTTTGCGTCGAGCTAAATCAGGTCGGTTTAAACTTTTAAGTAAAGTGGTCATCTGCCAGATTCATTAGATTTCAGTGATCTCATTGATTCTTCAAACAAAATATTTTAGCCATCTACATCAAGCTTAAACTTCCTTCTTGTGAGTGTGCTTCTCATTGCCGAACAGCACTAGCCACCAACTTTCTTAAGTGTTAAAATCTTATACTCCTTGAGAAAATGTCACCTCATTTGGATTTATCACAAAATCAAAAAAAAAAGAAAGAAAAGACAGATCATTTATTTTTCTTTGCTATTCATAGTAATTGCAGCAGTACGGTAGCAAACCTTTATAAATCCTGACCAAACACTTGGGAAGTAGCACAATTGCAACATATTTGAGATCCACACTGGAAGCATTGTGCAATTGTTTGCAGCACTTCCAAGGGGAATGTGTACAAAATGTTGAGAAAGAGGGAGCAAGTTCTCAACATGAAGTGTTGCGCAGCAAGCCCAAAGTTGCAAAGTGGGAGGACAAATTTTTCATTGAGTAGAGCCATTGAAAGTTTTAAAAAAGATGCCATCATCCTTTGACATGAGATGTGAACCACTAGCCTTTGATTCTGAAATCCATGAGTATGGCTCAACAGTTTCAAACACTAAGGCATTGCCATCACTTAAAGCAAAAGAAGAGGGAAAAAAAATGAAAGCAGACAGAAAGAAAGAAGGCAAGCTTCAACTGTAAGAAACAGGAAAGGTAATGGGAATGTCAAAAATCTAATTCTTAAATCTTAATATATAAACTCTAATAGGATATTGATTGGATGGTGCATAGAGTTGGATACCAACAAATTGTTAAAGAAATAGATGTTAGACTAATTTAAAATGAGTCAGTATCCAAATGGACCCAAGAGGTCAGATTAGCACAAACTAAACAATGAGATAAGATGGGTCTTAATTGGACAGGCCACAAGTTACATGTCAAAAGAAAGAGAATTTAATTAGGTATAGGATGGTGACTTGGTGAAGGGTCAGGCTCATTAAGTTCTTTTAGTGACTCCATTATGAATTCATGCACTACCTAATCAAACCAATAACACAGAAGAAGAAAGGAAGCAACAAGAGATTCAGTGTCAGATTAAAATAGCTATTTGTCCTTAATTACTCTTTAAACTCCTGATGTTGTCATTTCCTTTTGTTGTTTAAATTGATCTATAGATTTAAAAAATACTGGGTGTATGAGAGGACCAAAGGGTTTATGGTTTAAGAACCTGAACTGCACATAATCTGTTGTGCGTAGCGGTCGGTGGAACACAGCAACCACCCTTGAGGATTCCGCCCACCTGGCGGAGACTCGATGCAGCCGGAGAGAAACAACCAACACAACAGAAACAGCAACCAATAGAGAAAAACAATCAACACACAAATTTAATGAGGTTCGGCAACATGCCTACGTTCTCGGGGCAAGCGAGAGAGAGATTTTATTGATTCAACAATCAATACAACTAATACAAGAGGGGAACTTGAGGAATTCTTGGAGATACTTTGGGATACAATACATGAGGGCTCTAGCCTCTCTTTATAGTCACAGAGTCCCTGGATTTAAGGAAACCCAGATTGGATTTGATTCCATCCAGAAAAAGATTCCGAATCCTAAAAGAAAAGTCCAAACGCGCCTGTCGGTCGAACCGGCCGGTCGACCGACCCATGCCACGGTCGACCGTGCCGGTCGACCGCGCCCAACCGAGAGCAGCCCTGCTTTCAGTCGGTCGACCGCTTCCTTCTTGTGCACATTCGTGCACGCCGGTCGACCGGGCGGTCGACCGGCCTCCTCCACCGTCGACCGGGAGCACAATCTGGCCTGCTCAATGCGCCGTTTCTCGCTCTTTGATTTCCGATCTTGTGCTAACTTCCTCTACTCCTCTATCTCCTCTCTCCCACAATTCTCCACCTCGGTGAAGATTTTTCAAATCTGAGCCGATCTCTACGAACTCCAGTCTATCACCTGGCGAAATCAGCACACACGATCTCGGCGAAATTGACACACGATCTTGGCTTGCGCGCTCCGGACAATCGACACACGATCTCGGCGAAATCAACACACGATCTCGGCTTGGAATCTGTAGCTTAGCTATCAATGGAATGCACCACACATGCCTTCCCTACACTCCACCTTAGGAGAACTTTCATACATGCCGATCACCGAACGTGTCTCCAACTCAGCAACTACATGACCTCACGAAGAACTCATCATGAGCCAACACTGACTCTCCAACTGACTAGCTCTATCTAGTCTACATGTTTTCAGCTGACGGTCCAACCAAGTCTAAGTAGAGCACACCGACACCATCATCGGCTTCAACAACTGGTGCACACCCCTCCTATGCAAGCTCAACCATCTTCTCACCAGAAGATCAACCTGTCATCGAGATCACAACACCTCACCTCTACGTGAAGTTCAAGCTAGCCACAATACTTCACCTCTACGTGAAGTCTCTCCACCTCTACGTGAAGTTCCAATAGGCTTCTCGAGAACCCAAACAGTTTCATACGGGTTGCATCACCAAATTTGGCGTGCGCATTACGACTGCCTACGTATCTGCCCAAAGGATCAAGCCAACCGTAGTTCATTCAAATAAGCTTCATCAAGCTCAAGCACTTGTACCTGGATCTGCAGCAGCGAGCCTATCTGGCTGAGTCATATGAACCTCCTCACGACCATCATGGAGAACAATGGCCTTCAACTTGAGCTCGTCGCGATTACAAGGTTGAGATTCATGCTTCTTTACCCACGAGTGTGGTTTTACCTTGGTTCTAATGGCTGCAAACAACTCGATATTCTGATCAATGTCTTCAACCTGTTCAGCATCAACCCTGGCTACATGATCTCCACCCGGTGTCACATCCGGTGAAGTCTTTTCTGATGCCGAACCAACTGGAGATGGTGGAGTAGCATCAACCTCCACCCGCTGCGATACTTCCATGGTCTCCGTTCTCTCCACCTGCTGAGAGACAGTGGACTTCAATACTGAAGTCTCATCAAATATGACATGCCTAATCAACATGATCTTCTTATTTTCGGGGTCCCACAACCTGTAGCCATTCCTTTTGACACCCAAAAACACAAACCTCTTTACTCGCGGATTCACCTTGCCATCCTTGGCACTGAAGTAGGTCGGACTTCTAAATTCCCGCAGCAAATCATGATCTTGAGCAGCTTTTCCCAGACCAAATTTTCAATGGAGCTTTACCTCCTATCACAGTCAATCCATTTATGAGATGGCTAGCATACACAATCGCCCCAGCCCAAAACGATTTGTCTAATCGTGCATTAGACAACAACCACCGAACCTTCTCCAGTAAGGAACGGTTTACTTCCCTAGCCAACCCATTTATACCTTTTGTGAAGTGAGTAGCAATACTGGTGTTCTGGCCAAATCATAGAAATTGGTTCATGTCTCTTCCAACATTACCAATCTGTACCTCCTTGATCTTCCTACCAATTTGCTTCTCCATTCTTCCTATCTACTTCACCACCAACATATCTAGGGCTTCACACCTTTGTCTCATGGGATATATCCAACAATGCCTAGATAAACTATCAACAAAAGAGATAAAGTACTTATGACCTCCAAGCGATGCGTCTTAGCAGGTCCCCAGCGCTTACGTGAATACAATCAAGAAGACCTTCTAAGCAGTGAGTACTGGTGCTGAATTTCACCTTCTTCTTGTCCAGAACGCTGTGTTCACCTTCCAAGTTGTAGGTAGCAGCACCTTCCAATGATCCCTTCTTTGTAGGATCTCGCAAAGACTTTTCTCCTCCTTGTCTGACCTTTACCTGCCAGACCTTCGTGCAACATCATCTGAAGAACTAGAAGTTTCCACCCGACATGTAACCGTACTACCCTTTAAGTAGTAGAGATTGTCCTAGCGGACGCCCTTCATTACCACATCGAGCCTTGATCATCTTGAGAACATCATCTCGTACAGATATCACAAGACCCAATGCTTCCAAAGCGCCAACAGAGATAAGATTCCTTTTGAGTTGAGGTATATACCTCACCTCCTTCAATTCTCGTACTATCACATCATCCATCTTGATACGGACTGTACCCATCCCTTCTATATTACACGGATGATCATCACCCATGACCGTGTAACATCCATCTAGCTTCTCAAAACTAGAAAACCAGGCCATGTTCGGCACACATGATAGGTAGCTCCGATATTTAAGATCCACTCAGTATTATCTGAGTTACAAACAGTAGGAGTAGTAACAGAGAGAGAATACCGATGAGTCTTCATCCGATCCATCCGCCTGCGAGATTCGCCTCGGTGTTTGACTCCACCTTCTTACCTTTGGCTTTCGGGCATTCAGCTTTCCAGTGCCCTAGTTCCTTGCACAAGGTACACTGATTCTTCTTCAGATTTCTGAAGCCTGATTTGGACTTCGATCTTCCCCGATCATCTCTTCCCTTCCTATTGGAACTTCTGCCTCTTACCTCCAATGCCTCTGCTGTTGTGCTTTTCGAAGAAGACAACTTGTCCTTCTCCTTACTTCATAACTCACAAGAGCAGCCGACACCTCACTGTAGTTAAGGGATTTCCTTTCATTGAGAAATGTAAGAGTAAAGGTCTCATACTCTTCCTTAGGAAGAGAGTTCAAAAGTATTACCGCCTTATCCTCTTCACTAGTCTCCACATCCATTAACTAGATCTGTAAGAAGCTTCGTATAGCGGTTCAAGTGTTCATTGACGGAACATCCTCTCTGCATATGAAACCCATAGAGCTTACTCTTCAACTGCAATCGCGACTCTATGCTTTTCGTCAGATACTTCTTCTCTAGGGTCTCCCACAACTGCCTCGCAGATGTCTCATGCAACACCTGATACTTGATATCTTGTGTCAGATAAGACCTGATCAAGCCACACGCCGAACGGTTCATCTTGTCCCAATCTTCTTCCGTTGTTGATGCGCGCTTCTTCTCTAACCGTAGAGTGTCTTCGAGGTTTGATACCGTCAGCGAATCCATAACCTCACACCTCCACATACCAAAGCTGTTCGTGCCGTTGAACTTCACCACATCAATCCTTGGATGTGGATTCATGGATCTCACAGATGTACTTTCTCTAGCCATCTTCTCAACTGATCCTCAAAGCAATATGGAAACAAACGGAATTAGATAAAACAAACTGGATAAAGACAGGATCTTTACCTCTACGCGAAACCCTCGAAGAGTTTCGAAGCAATCTACTCTCCAAATTGATTCCTCGAGCAATCTACACGCTATTTTTGAGATCGACACACAGGCATCACAAACAGTCCCAACACTGATCCGAGATTGACACACGATCTCCGCCAATCAGCAACAGATGCCCTTGAATCAATAGATGATCCCACGACGAACCTGGGATGCTCTGATACCACTTGTTGTGCGCAGCGGTCGGGGGAACACAACAACCACCCTTGAGAAATCCGCCCACCTGGCGGAGACTCGATGCAGCCGGGAGAAACAAACCAACACAATAGAAACAACAACTAATAGAGAAATGCAATCAACACACAAATTTAACGAGGTTGGCAACGTGCCTACGTCCTCGGGGCAAGCGAGAGAGATTTATTGATTCAACAATCAATACAACTAATACAAGAGGGGAACTTGAGGAATTCTTGGAGATACTTTGGGATACAATACATGAGGGCTCTAGCCTCTCTTTTATAGCCACAGAGTCCCTGAATTTAAGGAAAACCAGATTGGATTTGATTCCATCCAAAGGAATCCGAATCCTAAAAGGAAAGTCCAAACGCGCCTTGTCGGTCGACCGACCCATCCCATGCCACGGTCGACCGTGCCTGTCGATCGCGCCTAACCGAGAGCAGCCCTGCTTTCAGTCGGTCGACCGCTTCCTTCCTGTGCACATTCGTGCACACCGGTCGACGGGCGGTCGACTGGCCTCCTCCACCGGTCGACCGGGCGGTCGACTGGGAGCACAATCTGGCCTGCTCAATGCGTCGTTTCTCGCTCCTTGATTTTCGATCTTTGTGCTAACTTACTCTATCTCCTCTCTCTCCCAAAAGCTTGATAATGAAACACTCAGGAGTTTTCATGTTCATTATAGGGGTTTCATATTTTGTTGATCCTTCAATTTACATTGCATAGATAAACCAAAGCCAACACTATATCCAGTCTGATTTTCAAAAAATGGATTTAGATAACGAGCGCACCTAAAACTGGTTAGATATCAAATTTTCTAATGAAGTATCAAGTGTCAACTTCATATTCTTGGCACTTTGTCTTCTTGTCCAAAATCACAGATGAATGTAATTTTTTGTATATCATTTCGCTTCTTCGTTCAGAAGCCTTATAATTTAGAGAAATTTGGATGATTTTTCATGGTTTGTATGGACTTGAGCGAATTGATGACAAAGAAAAGGTCAGTTTAGTTGTCTTTGAATCGGAGTCAACATCTATATTCATTATTGGGGATGTTAACCTTGTTAGTTACTTTGAAAGACTCTTTGAAAGTTATTTGGGACTAATTGAAGTATTTTTTTGACTTTTCACTTTCAAACTGATGATCAAATTAAAATATTAATCGTAGTTTAGGTGATTTACTTTGATTTTTAGTTGGAGAAAAGACTGAAAATTGAATCTTATTTGCTACATGCTGAGCTGCGTACAATAATTTTATTAATAGGTCGACATGTGAGAGTCCTTTTAAGATTTTCAAGGACTTTCACTTGTCAACTCATTAATCTTCTTCCTTTACTTACTGATTATCATCCATCTAATTATGTCCAAGCTTTTTCCTAAACATATCCATAATTTGCATGCTAAGATTAGACAAAAAATTATTTTGAATAATGATATTATAAACTTTTGTCGATGCACCGTGGGAATAGAGAATTTAATTCGCATTGTCCTAAACGCTATCCTAATCATATGTTAAAAAATTACGTGCCCGACCCATTGGGCCATACACTATTCTTCGTAAGCTTGGATCCGATACTTATTTAATTGATTTGCATAGAATAATGTCTACTAATCCAGTTTTCAATGTGACAAATTTATTCTCTTACCGAGGCTCATTTGAGCATCCAGTTTGCTTTCTTTTATTTCTGCAAGCAATCTTTCCTCTAGTTTCTCGTATTCTTTTCACTGCTTAGAACCGTCAAATGAGATTCTTATGTTTTGGATAATAAGTTTGTTACTTCACATTTTGGTAGTTATCGAGGCTTCCTTGTTTGATGAGAGGATCATCCTCTACTGATGACACTCGGATCACTGAAGAAAATTCGTCATATTGATCCTGACATCTTGGAGGTTGTTTACATTTTACGTCGTCAAAGACGAGTTCTTTCAACCGAGGGAAAATGATGGAGATCATAAATATAAATTAATTATTATATAATTATTATTATTTTATTAGTGTTTTTTAATTTGTGTAATTAGAGTTTCTTAATTATCAAGTTTTGTTTGGTTTCTAGTTTTTGTTTAAATTCCTATCTATAAATAGACTTCTTTATTTTTCGTTGTGGAGAAGACTTATTTTATTAAAATATAGATTATCAAACTTCCTCTTTCTAATCACTCTCTTTTCTCTCTCTAAAATCTCTCTTTTTTCTTTTCTCCTCTCTCTCTAATATTACATCAATCACTCTCATATTGTCAATAAACATTTATTTATTATTTCTTGGAGATGAACAAATTTCACATAATGAAGAAACATACATTCCATCATGGAGCAGCTCTAATTTTCAGGGCCTTATAGGGACCTTTGGATGCAATTTTCTTGCTACTAGCACCACCCGAATCCGATTCATTTTGTTGTTTCGAATTTTTCAGTGGTGGATGCGGGTTGCTTGGCTTCCTTTTATAATTGAGCCGCACTTGTTGCATAGAGTCTGACCACAAATTTAAACCAGAATCATGAAATTAGTACGATTACTTCAAAAATAATATGCATTCTAGGTAACAATTACAAATTTTAGAAAAGGAAAAAAAAAAACCAGCATCATAAAATTACTACAAGTATTTCAAAAATCACATGCATTCTAATTATTGGAGTGGCATTTGGACACTTACTTTCACAAGGATAATGATTAATTCATGTTCTATATATTCCACTTAAATTGTCAATTGATTCAACTACTTCATTTAATATTTTAAAATATAGTTTAATTTTAATAAAATTTTATCTAATAAATATATATATAGTTAGTATTGGAACATAATATGATCACAATATTCAGCTTAAAATGTTTTGAGAATGAAAAAAAATTGTTGGGTTATAGCCTTTTTTTTCTTTGTGTCACTTTTGCAAATAAAGTAAGAGTTTATCATGTTCAAGCAATTAGCGCTAAGAGCAATACTACGTTGTGCTCAAGCAGAAAAACAAAATGAGATTTTTGGTTAAAAATCAATTTGTCTTGACTTAAGCTCAGGCTCTTTCTGACTGAGCTTGTAAACCACTGATGAGAATGCTTTACAAGAATTTGTGTGTCTCACGCATTGTCGGGACAAAAATGTGTGATGGAAGTGCCCTAGAAGGGCTAATGAGCTTGACATTGTAAAGCTAACCCTTATCAAAAAAAAAGAAAAAATATAAGTAGATAGTTTTAATACAAGGGAAAATAGAATAAGAGGAATGTAAGCACAAACTAATTTTATTTTCTATAAACTAATACTAAAATTCCGCATAACTTCATACAAAATAAAATTGAATTGTCTCCTAATTTATGGAATTTAGATGCATAAGTCCTCAAAAATTAAACACTATTTATTTGCATAATAATATTTCTTTAACACATGCATAAAAGATATCTGAGATAGCCATATGCAAATTATTAGTGGATGATAATACAATTCTAAAACAGTTAAAATAGAAAGCAAATCATCTTATTACCTTTGGACCCTGAGGTCCATCTCTCCATTTAGGAGTTCTCGTTTCACCGCAGGTGGTGCAACTCTTCACTGCACTGGAGTTTTGAGATGTGCCCTCCATCTCTGTTGTCTTTTTCTTTCTCTCGCAAAAATGAATTGAAAGGAAAATGATACAAATTTGAAGCGAGGAAGAATCAAAGCAAGTGTGAATAATATGTCTCCACGCAGGAAATTTACAGAGGGGAATGGCAAATACAGAAGGGCAAACGACTGACTCCATGCGTGATGGAGAGAGGAGTTTGCTCGTGAACTTCATTTCTTCGTTACTGTTAGCTGCAGTAAAACGAGGAAAACATTATTTTTACCATGAGAAAAAAGACAGAGAGAACTTGCAGGGCTTCAGCTTGAACCTGCACAATGCAGTGAAAAAGTAACGAGTCAATGCGATTCAATGTAATAAAAACAATTTGTTTTTTATTAGAAAGCAAGTGTTGATTAACTTTCTTAATAAAAACAGAAATTTGTTGCGAGGAGATGAACGGCTTCATGGTAAAACAATGGCAAATCATTATCTTTTCCTTAATTAAGTAATTAACAACTGTCTGAAAGAAAGTTCAACGAATGTAATTATAATAATATGTTTCTATTTGGTTATGTCTTAAATTATTTTTATTAGTCAACTGTATTTTAAAAAAGCAGTGAATTATTTGCCTTTCACTTATATTGGAAAATTTCTTTAAGGAAAATTAATAAAAGTTTTCAATTCATGAGAAACATTGTACCGAACCAATCTCATGAGAAAACATTGCCCCTGACTTGGTAGCCAAGCAAGGGGTAGGGACCGTAGGGTGGATATCCCAGATTCAAGATTAGGTCACAACCTTTAATCGAAAGGGAAAAAAAAAAGGTATTTTTGTTGATCCATAATAATCAGTAATATGTTTTTACGAGATATTGTATTGTTATTTTAAAAATAATAATTTAAAAGTATCATTTAAATACTGTTAGTTACTGTTATCTTTGATATTCACTGATTACTTGTGCTTCACCAACGGAGATTTTATATATAAATGTGTAAAGTCTTCCGAAGTTGGCCCGTCGGTCAGGATTTGGATTTGCTCTTCAGAAATCCCCGGCTCGAATCTCTTAGGGTGGATATTATGATGAGTGTGTGTAACTCTTCTGCTTGTTCTCAAAAAATAAATGTGTAATGTAAACAATCGATAAATTGGATAGAAATTGGATGCTTTCAATTTTGTTTTCATACACAGAAGTAGGGCGAGTATCCAATTAGTTCGCTTCATTTTCTGCCGATTTTGATAAAATCGAACCGAATCAAACAGGATATAGAAGCGAACCGAACTGACTCAGTTCTATTCGGTTAATTTGGTTATGTTGTATATTTCTTTTAATGTTGTATTTTTAAACTTGTAATGATATTATTTGAGCAGAAGCTTGTTATGAATGATAGTGTTAATATTCAGATATTTCAAGTATAATACTTTATTATTTTTTTAGCTCGATTATTGTAGTGTTTTTACAGCAATTATTAGCTTGAGGTTACTATTTTTTGACCTTAAAACATCATACGCCCCTCATTTTCTTTCAAAAGTTATTCTAGGCGTGTTTGGATGTAGGAATCACAGTGAAGTGAGGAAGTGGCGAAGTATAATTGCTCATTTCCCTATCTATCCAAACACGGAAAAGAAAAATAAGAAAACCCCCATTTCCCTTTTTCATCTCTCTTTTACACAACCATTTTCTCACTTCAGAGTGCTACAGTTAATTTTGTGGTCATGTAATCCTCATTTATAATAAGTTATAGCATAAAACAGTTAATTTTTGGTCAAGTAAATCTCACTTGCATTCTAATTACAATCTATTTATTATTTTTCTTAATTAATTTTTATTTTAATATTATTTTTGCGGTCAACTTTGTGGTCAACTTTTCCACTTCCACTTTTCATTACCATCCAAACACCGAAACGACAAAACATTTTCCAAACCACACTTCCCAACAATCATCCAAATACCAGAAACTTACTACTCATTTCCCTTTTTCCTAAAGGAAATAAATCTTATTTCCTACTTCCTCACTTCACACCAATTCCTTA